>JARYGA010000787.1:0-26023 GCA_030545235.1 Helianthus tuberosus
TGTGGAATATGTAAGGATGTTTATATGGTTGGAGGTAAATTATAGGTTTTTGAAGATTTATAAAGATTTTTATGAATTTGTAAGGATATGATGTGGCAGCTGACTAGTCTAACTTATCGTCCACGTGTTATAAAACCTTTCTTTATTGCTATCAAAACAGACAAAACAAAATGAAACATACTTTATTTTACTTCTCATATATGTATTGAAGTAATTTTGATTTCTTCATTTTTTTAATATATAAAAAATCTTGAAAGTTTTATTATTATTATTATTATTATATTAGAATCCCATAACGGTGAATTAAAATTTTATTATAAAAATGCTAAAGTTCAAATAATGAAAACGTACAAGGTTGATGATGTCATACCCCAACTGATGGCGGAAACATCGGGGCGCGGCACTGAGCGAAACAGATTGTCCAGGAGAATCCATAATAACTATTAATTATAATATATTAAAGGTTCGTGTCCCATACTGTCACGGCCCCCGACCCGGTTTGACCCGTTTCAGGAGCCGCGGGACAGAAATACTGCGGTATTTAATTGATTAAGTTTAGCAGCGGAAGTTTATTTAACAGGATCGTTTAAAGCTAAAATTTTCCCCGATTATTTTATTTCACAATTCGGGATAAAACCCCGATAATTTACAATAGTATGATTTTACTATAAAATCGTTATGTTACAAAATTTATTTATTTATTTTTATAATGAGCCACTATCTTAAGCTTGAAATACTCCCCAGCACTTTTTTCCTGAATTACAACAGATCACCTGAAACATGTTTGAAAAAGGTTTTGTCAGCGGGAAATACTGAGTGAATCATTCTATTTACTAAAATGACATATTTGTTATAATTTACAGTATTAAGAGCGATTACAATGTTTCTGATATCAAGCCAACTACCCACAGTATTTGTCACTCGACCCATTGGCCCATTCGTCCAATGGTGTCTGTGACTATGGTCATATCCCCCACTGGCTGCCCCAATGGTGACGATTATCAAGTAATGTATACAAAACCCCACATACCGGCTGTAACTTGGTGATTACAAAGACTTAATCCCCGTAATTATAACTTTGAAAATAAACATGATTTTGTAAATAGATTTGATAAAAAGAGAGAATGACTCACAGTGCTGATTTAATACGGACAGAGTTTAGTCTATGATTTAGCCTTGTTAACCTAATTTAAATAACAATGCACACAAAACTGGGTTAGTAATCAATCCAGCAATTACGATAACTCACGAGATCAAATTCTCACAATGAACGACAAAGTGCAATACTTCATCCATCGAATTAACGATGATCCGTCAAATTAATGACGAGTGACAAAGTATAATACTTTATCCATCGAATTAACGATGATCCGTCAAATTAATGACGAACGATAAAGTATAACCCTAATGTGGGCGGCACTTAACCATTCATTGGATATATTGATCATCGGAAAATGAATCGTAGCAGCGATTGTGCTAATACCCTGTTTTGCGGCAGAATTTCGAGACCCGTGTGTGTTTGTATAGTAATTCGAACGTAACTCAGTGTATATTGTGAGTTTTTACGTCGTTTCAGTGCCCAGATTCCAGTCCCAAACCCCACTATTTATAGGTAACTTTTGACCCTTACGCGGCCCGCGTGAGGTTTAAGCTTATCCTTACGCGGCCCGCGAGACACCTAGTTTTAGGCCTAGGGTTGCCACGATTGGCACTAGCTTTGCTGAGTTGATAATTTTCGAAATTTACTTGCTGCCAACGTTTTAGATGGATAATCGTCCATAGGGTTTAACCCCCCCCCCCTGAGTTTTAGGGGCCCTAATCCTGATTCTGAAAATTATGAAAATTTTAGGGTTTGTCCAGAATCACTTGGGTGTCTCAATTAGGGTTTCCTTTTTTTTTTTGACTACTTAATTTAATAATTATGACTTTTGATTAGAGTTGTTACATTCTCCCCACCTTAATAAAAATCTCGTCCTCGAGATTTACTGGAATAATTGAGGATACTTTCTCTTCATTTCTGATTCCAGCTCCCAAGTGTATTCAGGTCCTCTCCTTGAATCCCACTTTACTTTAACTAACACTAGTCGTTTGTGCTTGAGAAACTTCACTTTTCTGTCTTCTATCTGAATAGGTTTCTCCACAAATTTTAACTTTTCGTTTACCTCTATGTCTTGAAGAGGTACTACCAGAGATTCATCTGCTAAACATTTCTTTAGATTGGATACATGAAATACATCATGTACTCCAGCTAATTCTTCTGGTAGCTGTAAACGGTAAGCTACTGGTCCTATACGTTGGATCACTGGAAATGGTCCTACGTATCTTGGACTTAGCTTTCCTTTCTTACCAAATCTAACAACTCCTTTCCAAGGAGAAACTTTTAACAGTACTCTGTCTCCAACTTGGAATTCTAATGGCTTGCATCTATTGTCTGCATAACTCTTCTGGCGATCTCGAGCCGTCTTCAGCCTTTCTTTGATTTGAGTAATTTTATCAGTCGTTTCTTGCACTATTTCAGGACCTGATAATTGATTTTCTCCTATTTCTGCCCAACAAACTGGAGTTCTACACTTTCTTCCATATAATGCTTCAAATGGAGCAGTTTCAATGCTTGAGTGATAACTATTGTTATAGGAGAATTCAATTAATGGTAAATGATCATCCCAACTTCCACCAAAGTCTATCACACATGCTCGGAGCATGTCTTCTAGAGTTTGGATCGTTCTTTCACTTTGCCCATCTGTTTGGGGATGATATGCAGTGCTTAGGTTTAGTCGAGTTCCCATAGCTTGCTGGAAACTTTTCCAGAAATGGGAAGTAAAACGACTATCCCTATCCGAAACAATGGAGAGTGGAACTCCATGTAAGGATACAACTTCATCTACATACAATTTAGCCAGTCTTTCCATGCTAAAGGTTTCTTTCATAGGTAGAAAGTGAGCAGATTTGGTTAATCGATCCACAATTACCCAAATTGCATCATTACCTTTTCTGGTTTTGGGTAACTTAGTAACAAAATCCATTGTTATAAGTTCCCATTTCCATACTGGCATTTCTAATTGTTGTAGTAATCCTGAAGGTTTCTGATGTTCTGCCTTAACTTGTGAACAAGTAAGACATTTAGAAACATAGCTGGCTATGTCCTTTTTCATTCCTATCCACCAAAAGTTCTTTCTTAAATCTTGGTACATCTTATTGTTTCCTGGGTGTATAGTATACCTAGATTTATGAGCTTCTTCTAAAATCTTAGGTCTTAAGTCTCCCTGCTTAGGTACCCAAATTCTACTTTTGTGGAATCTCCAAATTCCATCTACTCCTTGTTCTAATTCCTTGATTCGTCCTTTCATTCCTTCAGCATCATCCTTGATTGCTGTATTTTGAACATTCTTCAATTGTTCCATTAAATCTATTTGTAGATTTAATCTGAGAGCACGAACCCGTCGTTGTTTTTCATAATACTTACGACTTAAGGCATCTGCAACTACATTCGCCTTTCCTTCATGATACTGAATATCACAGTCGTAGTCACTTAGGGTTTCCATCCATCTCCTTTGCCTCATGTTTAACTCTTTTTGCCCAAATATATATCTTAAACTTTTATGGTCGGTGTAGACAGTAAATTTACTTCCGTAAAGATAATGTCTCCAAATCTTAAGGGCAAAAATTACGGCTCCTAATTCTAAATCATGAGTCGTATAGTTTTCTTCGTGCTTTTTCAATTGCCTTGATGCGTACGCAATTACCTTCTTGCGTTGCATAAGCACACATCCAAATCCTAATTTTGAAGCATCACAATATACTTCAAAATCTTCAGTTCCTTCTGGTAAGGCTAAGATTGGTGCATGGGTTAATTTCTGTTTCAAAATTCTAAAAGCTTCTTCTTGTTTGGGTCCCCATTCAAACTTAGTGGCTTTACAGGTTAGCTTAGTTAATGGTACAGCTATCTTGGAAAAATCCTTAATAAACCGTCTATAATACCCAGCTAATCCTATAAAACTTCTAATTTCCATTGCTGTTTGTGGAACCTTCCACTTGGTAATTGCCTCTATCTTAGCAGGATCTACATGAATACCTTCATGATTTACCATGTGTCCTAAAAATTGCACTTCCTTTAGCCAAAATTCACATTTCGAGAATTTGGCGTACAACTTTTCTTTTCTTAACAAAGTTAAGAGTGCATGAAGATGTTCACAATGCTCTGTCTGACTTTTGGAATAAATAAGTATATCGTCTATGAAGACAATTACAAATTTATCCAAGTACGGTTTACAGATCCTATTCATCATGTCCATAAATGCTGCAGGCGCATTTGTTAATCCGAAGGGCATGACTGTAAACTCGTAATGACCATACCTAGTTCTGAAAGCAGTCTTAGGTATGTCTTCTTCTTGTACCTTTAATTGATGATATCCGGAGCGTAAATCTATCTTAGAAAAATATCTAGCCCTCTGAAGTTGATAAAAAAGATCATCAATCCTAGGTAATGGGTATCGATTATTAATTGTAACCTTATTCAATTCTCTATAATCGATACACATTCTCATTGAACCATCTTTTTTCTTCACAAACAACACTGGCGCTCCCCAAGGGGATGAGCTAGGTTGTATGAATCCTTTACTTAGTAATTCATCTAATTGCTTTTTCAGTTCTAACATTTCTGTGGGTGCTAACCGATAAGGTGCCTTGGCTATCGGTGTAGTTCCTGGAATTAGATGAATCCTAAATTCTACTTCCCTATCTGGAGGTAATCCCGGTAAATCTTCTGGAAATACATCAGAATATTCTGAGACTACTGGTATTTCCTTAAGATCTTTACCCTTAGTGCTAATGATTACCGAAATCATATACACTATTCCTTGTTTTCGTTCATAATTAGCAACTTTCATTACTGATATGAACTTCATGGGCTTACGTGGTTTATCTCCTGTAATCCTAATCACCTCTCCGGTAGGTGATTGAATTTCTATGGAATTCTGATCACAAAGGATTCTAGCATGGTTGGCTACTAACCAATCCATTCCTAATACAATATCAAATTCAGCTAAATTCATCGGCAATAGTTTTGCAGAGAATTTATGTCCTAAAAGTTCTATGTTTCCTTCTTGCAAAACTTTATCTATTTTAACTGAATTTCCGTCTGCTGTTTCAACTGTAAAAATCTGCCTAATATTGGTTAAAGGTAAACTAAGAGCTTGACAGAATGAAGTATTGATAAAACTTTGGTTTGCACCAGAGTCAAATAATACTTTGGCGTAAATGTTGTGAACTAAGAACGTACCCGCTATCACATCCGGAATGAGTTCTGCTTCTTGAGTGGTCAGCTGAAATGCTCTGGCATTCTTCTTTGTAGTTCCTTCGGTTGCCTTGGGTTTGTTATCTACTGGTTTGACCAATTTAGGACATTCTGTTTTATAATGCCCCGCTTCTCCACAGTTAAAACAGATTACGGTTTTCTTTTTGCAGTTTTCTTCACGATGTCCTATACCCTTGCAAAATTTGCAAGTGATATCACACCTTCCATAATGTTTCTTTTTGCATTTCCTGCAGAATGACGGAGCTGAAGATTGCCCTGTTCCTTTTCTCTTGAAGCTGTTATTATTATTACCCACACGAAATCCTTGGGTAATTTTCTGAGCTAGTTCCTTTTTCCTATCTTCATCTCTTGTGCGCACCAGTTCATCGGTTAGAGTATTGGCTAATTCTACCGCATCATCAATAGTGCGAGGTCTCGCAGCTTTAACAATATTGCGGATTTCACCAATTAGCCCCCAAATATAGCGAGAAATGAGTACCGGTTCTGGCGAAGCCAGTGTTGGTACCACTCTTGCATATTCAAAGAATGTCGAGGTATACCCACGACAATCCACATCCATCATCCGATGATTTAGAAACTTATTCGCCATCTGTTCTTTTTCATACTCGGGACAGAATTTTCTTTCCACCAAACCCTTAAATTCTTCCCAAGTCATAGCATAAGCTATTACTCTTCCTTTTGATTGTAACACAGTATTCCACCATTCGAGTGCTCCTTCTTTGAACAGATTGGATGCATACATGACCTGATCATCTTTACCACATTTACTTATTGCAATGACTGCTTCGGTTTTCTCTAACCAACGCAGTGATGCAGTTGCTCCTTCATTGCCTGCAAATTCAGTGGGTTTACAAGCAAGGAATTCTTTGAAAGTGCAACCAGGCGTTGCAGTTTTCATTTTCTTGGGTAATGGAGCTTGATGTGGTTCCCTATTATGATTAACATGATTATTGCCTCCATTTACACTATTACTGAAGTTATCTTCAGTAATCTGTTTACTAGGGACAATTTGTGGTTCGGGTGGATTCTTGATAGCAGCAACGAATGCTGGAATAGCATTAGCTATCCCTTGAGCAACAATGTTTTCGATATCTTGCCGAGTCATATATTGATCTCCTGGATGTTGCTCGGACTGATTAACTTCATTTATAGGTTCATTACCACTGTTTGCCATCTGATAATATATATATAAATTTTATTAGTATCTGCTAAATAACAATTACATACAAATAATCAGAAAATTTTATAATACAGGTATAGTCAAAACAATCGATTTCTCGATTTCATTTTATATCTAGTATAGTATGCATCGTTACACACCAATATCTTACAGAGTTTTATTCGTTATTTACAGACTAACTTTACTATTACTATTATACAAACACCGTTTTACCATCTTACTATCTTTCGTCACTTGCTGTTCTAAAAACGTAGTTCCCTCTCATCGTACTTCCAGGCAATCTGTCCCCCTATTTCCCTGATTCTAGTTCCAGCATCAAACAACTCTTCACCAAAGTGGCGAAGTTCAGCCATGTTTTCATTACTCATGGGTGGATTAGGTAGGGGTTCTGGATCGAATTGTGGAAGAAAAGAGTAAGGATCGTTGACAATATTTTGAAATTGCCAGTCGTTCGTCCACCATTCGTCCATTCCTATGGGTTGGGAGTGGACTATTGGGTCTGGAATTGCTGGTTCCCAATTCATAGGGATTTGGTTTTCAAGAGGACAAGTAAAAATATTATTATTATTAGTATTGACAGGCTGAATTGTTTCACAGCTTGCCAATAGGAAATCTATCTCATCTTGAAAGGTCCTTCCCTGGTTTTGATTGGAGCTCTCTCCGATTTCTATCTGAGTTGGTCTAGAGCCTTGCCCAACTTCCATTACTATGTCCTTAGAGTATTCCTCAAACTGCCTTTCCATTTGCCTATAATCTTCTTTGTCTTCAGTCTCCATCTCTTGGAGTCTAGGACTTTTCTTGGTTACAATTTCTTTTCCTTTCTCCTTAACTTCTTCCTTGCCCTCAGTTTCCATTTCCTTTTGTTTAGAATTTTCGCCGGTTATAATTTCTTTTCCCTTTTTCAAAGGATTGTTTATTTTGGGAAGTTTTGGAACTGGCTTTTTCTTACGTATACGACTCCCCCACACGTAATTTTTTCTTTTCTTTCGTTTTGGCTTGTTCATAGGTGGAACCTTGAATTCTACTGGTTGTTCTACATCGGGAAAGTAGCTAGTATATTCTTTGGAAGCTTCGATATTCACTGAGTAAAGATTAAGGTTATGAAAAGCTTCAGATATCCCACTCATGCTGATGTAGCATATATGCAAAATGCATAAAATACTAAGTTAAAATTCAAAAATAACCTTTTTAATTTATTACATACTGGGTACTAATTTATTACAAAGATAACTGGAAAACACACTTAGGTTTTGAAATTTTTATTTATTGCACAGGGTTTCTAGATTGTAAGGGTAAGGTGCTAAAACTTTAAAATATTAAAGATTTATATTTTCTGCTACTGTGGCTAGCATATATAAATTTGCCCATTTCTCATCTAGCTTATCTTCCCAAGGTGATTTATCAATTAATTCCTGGATTTCCCTTTTTATCTTCTTTTCTCGGATTTTCTCTTTACTTTTCTTAATAATCATCTCCCTCCTTTCAGGAGAAAGTGATTCCTCGTAGTGTGCCTTTCGCACGAATATTCCTTCTTCAGGAATTTCAACATGATTCGAGGATTTGGTTCGGGATGAACTTCCCTTCTCATTGGATGATCTATCTAATTTAAGATAGATACTTGACAGCTTTTGCTTACCCATACTGTAACTAACAAATAATCAGTTAATATCACACATAATCACATAATAGTAATCAGGAAAAATTAAGTATTTCTAAATACTTAATTAGCTTAACTCAGTGGCTCTGATACCACCTTTTTCTGTCACGGCCCCCGACCCGGTTTGACCCGTTTCAGGAGCCGCGGGACAGAAATACTGCGGTATTTAATTGATTAAGTTTAGCAGCGGAAGTTTATTTAACAGGATCGTTTAAAGCTAAAATTTTCCCCGATTATTTTATTTCACAATTCGGGATAAAACCCCGATAATTTACAATAGTATGATTTTACTATAAAATCGTTATGTTACAAAATTTATTTATTTATTTTTATAATGAGCCACTATCTTAAGCTTGAAATACTCCCCAGCACTTTTTTCCTGAATTACAACCGATCACCTGAAACATGTTTGAAAAAGGTTTTGTCAGCGGGAAATACTGAGTGAATCATTCTATTTACTAAAATGACATATTTGTTATAATTTACAGTATTAAGAGCGATTACAATGTTTCTGATATCAAGCCAACTACCCACAGTATTTGTCACTCGACCCATTGGCCCATTCGTCCAATGGTGTCTGTGACTATGGTCATATCCCCCACTGGCTGCCCCAATGGTGACGATTATCAAGTAATGTATACAAAACCCCACATACCGGCTGTAACTTGGTGATTACAAAGACTTAATCCCCGTAATTATAACTTTGAAAATAAACATGATTTTGTAAATAGATTTGATAAAAAGAGAGAATGACTCACAGTGCTGATTTAATACGGACAGAGTTTAGTCTATGATTTAGCCTTGTTAACCTAATTTAAATAACAATGCACACAAAACTGGGTTAGTAATCAATCCAGCAATTACGATAACTCACGAGATCAAATTCTCACAATGAACGACAAAGTGCAATACTTCATCCATCGAATTAACGATGATCCGTCAAATTAATGACGAGTGACAAAGTATAATACTTTATCCATCGAATTAACGATGATCCGTCAAATTAATGACGAAACGATAAAGTATAACCCTAATGTGGGCGGCACTTAACCATTCATTGGATATATTGATCATCGGAAAATGAATCGTAGCAGCGATTGTGCTAATACCCTGTTTTGCGGCAGAATTTCGAGACCCGTGTGTGTTTGTATAGTAATTCGAACGTAACTCAGTGTATATTGTGAGTTTTTACGTCGTTTCAGTGCCCAGATTCCAGTCCCAAACCCCACTATTTATAGGTAACTTTTGACCCTTACGCGGCCCGCGTGAGGTTTAAGCTTATCCTTACGCGGCCCGCGAGACACCTAGTTTTAGGCCTAGGGTTGCCACGATTGGCACTAGCTTTGCTGAGTTGATAATTTTCGAAATTTACTTGCTGCCAACGTTTTAGATGGATAATCGTCCATAGGGTTTAACCCCCCTGAGTTTTAGGGGCCCTAATCCTGATTCTGAAAATTATGAAAATTTTAGGGTTTGTCCAGAATCACTTGGGTGTCTCAATTAGGATTTCCTTTTTTTTTTTTGACTACTTAATTTAATAATTATGACTTTTGATTAGAGTTGTTACACATACCACAAACATACACTATAAAAACAGTAATTATAGACATTGTTCTCAAAGACAAATATCCATTCCGACAATTCAGATTTTATTTAGTTTGTTTCTAGACTTCATCCTAGCTTGATTCCAGCAAGTTACAAACAAGCATCCTAAACACCTATCACATACGTTAAAATAGAGGTCAATACACATAGTGTAAAGGTGAGCATACAAGTTTAATAGTAGTAATAGAGTTCGAAAGCGTCTACGCATAACCAACATGTAACATGTATAGTGTGAAGCTAGTAGGTTATCGACAATGAAATATGCACAAACAAGACTGCGAGTTGTAGAATGTGCAACACATATCGCCACTGTGACACGTGAAGAGGTAACCTTAACAACCCCTGTCCACGACAGGTGCTGACTCCAAACAAATAGTACTATCGTAGCTAAGGCGTTAGGAAACAATCACTGTGTTAACATAACATACAAGCATTCATCGAGTAACACTTAACATGCAATAACGGTCAGCGTATAAATAGTGTTTGCGTTGTGTGATTGATGTGATTTAGAATAAGTAACGTATGTAACACCCAAAAGTGCTTAAAGCAAAAAGGGATCGAGTATACTCACAGCGATGTAAGTTAATGGATTGAAGGGAGCACTAGAGTGATTAGCCTGAACAGTTAACGATAGCATAAGCGATTGAACGATGCGTTAAACGGTGAAAGTGAATAAGGGAAGAATGGTCATCCGATCGGATGACAATCCGAACGGATGGTCATTCGATCGAATGACAATTCGTTTGGATGGTCATCCGTTCGGATGGCCATTCATTCGGATTAGCATTCGTTGGGATGGATGTGTTTGTGTATGATGGCTTTGAAGTTTTCGTTGTAGCATTTTGAAAACATAGAAGTATCTCTACCTTTCAGGTCGCCCGGTCGAACAGCCATTCGATCGGATGGCGATTCGTCGGTTGGACACTTAGTGAGAACAAGTTCACAGCAGGATTGTCACTCGATCGGATGGTCTTCCGATCGAATAGGAATCACCCAAATCCGATCAGTCAACTATTTTTTTGACGGTTGTTCATGTTCAATCCGAAACCGGTTGTCTCATTGATGGGAATCAGATCTGGAACTGACACTCCGTTAGGGGATGAGTAGAAGGCCTGAACTAGGTCCGATTCTATCAGTTTTGAGTGCATTGAGTGTAAAAGAGTTGAAAGAAAGTTAGAAACCATCTTTCAATCCTTTTAATTACGAAAAAGTTTAGATTTAGATGAAACTAGTGTTAAATCATGTAGATCTGAGTTGTTCTTGGTGGAATAATGCCAAAACTTGAAGTTCATAAGAACTCCATGATGACATCATCCTAGAACACCTCAAATCCAGTGATTTCACGGTTAAAAGTGAAGATTCGAAGGTGAAAATGATGTAGAAGTGCGTGTAGATCATAGAAGTACAAGATTTGAGTTGAAAACTTACAAGAATAGCGAGAAATCGAGAGAAAAGTGGGCTGGAACGCTGGTCGAACGAGAGAGAGCTATCACATCACTGTTAATGATGTGACAAGGGGTATTTATAGGGTTTCCAAAAGAGGAAGGAGGAGCACAAGTCAACGGATCGGATGCCCATCCGATCGGATGGCCATCCGATGACCATCCGATCGGATGACCATTCGATCGAATGGTCATTCGATTGAGTGGCTCCTGCGAGTTGGTTTACGTGTTTTCGTTTCGTGCGTTGAGCGTTGCGATGCGTTTCGAGCGAGCGATGCGATAGTATTACTCATTAGTTACACAAATAACCTAACTACTATATCTAACATACAATCACTATAAATAACTTGCGTTTAGCATTTGCGATTAGATTGCGATGCGATAGAGTTGCGATTTCGATTGGAATCAATCACCTCAACATAAACATAACATGCACAAGTAACACATAATAGCACACACATGTAAAAGAATATCCAGTACACATAATTCGAGTTGCGATACGATAGCGATGCGATTAGCGACAAATCGATTAACTATTAACATGCGATTAAACCTCGATTATTAATAGATACTCCACATAATACAACTAAAGCGATTTTAAATAGAATTCGATTACAAGTCAAGAAGCACAATTCAATAGTTAAGCAAGGAGTGACAAATCGCAATTAGCAATCTTTTCTTCCTTTGACTTTGACTTTCAAAAAGCGGGTTGTTACAGCCTCCCCTACTTTAGGTGTCACACCCCAACTGATGGCGGAATCATCGGGGCGCAGCACTGAGCGAAACAGATTGTTCAAAGAAATTCCATAACAGCTATATTACCAAATAGTTTAAATATCATGTCCCATACCATGACCCATAAGATAAAATAGTTATTACAGACACATATATTCTTCAAACAAAAGCATGTTCTGACAACTCAGATTCTAAATAAATAAAGATAAATTGTCTTTGTTTCTAGACTCTTTCCTAGCCTCGATTTCACAGCAATCCAAGCAAATTAACATCTTAAGCACCTGCCACATACGTTTAAGTAAAAGTCAATACACATAGTGTAAAGGTGAGCATACAAGTTTGATAATAGCATATAGAGTTCGAAATCGTTACGCATAACCAGCACGTACACAGTGTGAAATGAAGCACGTAAGTTATCGACATGAACCTATCAATACCAATTACTGCGGGTTGACTGCCCAAGGCAGTTCGTAATACACACTCACCACTGTGAGCCATGTAACAAATTGTACTTAACAACCCCTGAGTGAACAGGTGCTGAGTCCAAACTATAGTACTATCGTTGCTAAGGCAGGTAGACAACATTCCATGTGTAAACATAACAAACAAGCATTCATTGAGTCACGTATAACATGCGGTAACGGTTAGCGTTAAAGTATTGCATAGTGTGTTCGATGTGATTTAGTATAAGTAACGTATGTAACACCCAAAAGTGTGTAAAGCAAAAAGGGTTCGAGTATACTCATAGCGATTGATGGATTGAAGGGAGCGCTTAGAGCGGAAATTAGCCTAATCAGAATGATAGCATAACGATAAGCGGCACGTAAAACGGAACAAAGTGTCAGTGGGTCGAACAGCAATCCGATCGGATGGTAGTCCGATCGGGTGGCTGGTCGATCGGGTGACAACCCGCTCGGATGATCATCCGATCGGGTGACCTTACGAGTGGATTGTTTCTTCGTTTAGGAAGGATGTGTTTGTGTATGATGGCTTGTCTTTTGAAGTTTTCGTTGTAGCATTTTGAAAACATAGAAGTATCTCTACCTTTCAGGTCGGTCGATCGAACGACCGTTCGATCGGACGACAACCGATTGGTTGGACACTTTAGTGAGAACAAGTTCACGACAGTTTGTCACTCGATCGGATTGTAGTCCGATCGGGTGACAATCCGTTCGTAGTGAATCATGTAGAAAATCGTTTAAGTGTTGAAGTCAGAATATTACCTAGTCGAGTGACAATCCTATCGGACAGTAGTTCGTTCAATGTTCACAACTTCAAATGTTTGAAATAAAAGTTAAGTGTGGGGCCAAGGTGCAAGCCGATCGTGTGGCAACCCATCGGGTGACAATCCGATCGGACAACAGTCTCGATGGTTTGTAGTTTTATCGAGACGGTGTGACAACGTGCTAATCAACAGAACCCCATCTTGACACAAGTGACCCGATTTAACAGGAATCACCCAAGTTCAACCAGTTAACCAGTTCAAGACGATTGTTCTTGCTTAACCCGAAATCGGTTGTCTCGTTGGTAGAACTCAGATCTTGAACTAACACATTACCAAGAAGGAGTAGAAGGTTAGAACAAGGTCCGATCCTATTGGTTTTGAGTGCATTGAGTGTAAAAGAGTTGAAAGAAAGTTAGAAACCATCTTTCAATCCTTCTTCACCATGAATATGTTTGGATCTGTGCAAGATCTTTGTTTATTTGTGTGGAAATCGTTCAGATCTAAGTTGTTCTTGGTGGATTGATGCCAAAACATGAAGTTCATAAGAACACCATGATGACATCATCCTAGAACACCTCAAATCTAGTGATTTCACGGTTAAAAGTTGAGATTCAAAAGATAGAAAGGTGTAGGAGTGCGTGTGGATTAAGAAAGTACAAGATTTAGGTTGAATACTTACAAGAATCGCGAGAAATCGGAGAAAAAGTGGGCAAGAAGCGCTGGTCGGACGAGAGAGTGCAAAAGGTGAAGTTATGACGTTGACAGGGGTATTTATAGGCTTACCATAAAAGGAAAGGGCTGGTCGATCGAGTGGTTACCCTAGTCGGGTGGCAGCTCGATCGGCTGGCCACTCGATTGGAGGGCACGGCGCGATGTGTTTTGCGATTTCGATTCGTGTGCTGAGCGTTGCGACGCGATAGAGTTTCCTATTCAAATTACTTTTAATCCCAACTACTATATCAACATACAATCATCCTTATTCAACATTCGTCTAGTGTTTGCGATTCGATTGCGATTGAGTTTCGATTGCATTTCGATTAATCACCACAACATAAACATAAATAAACATGCACAAGTAACACATAAGGCACACACACACATATAACAATATCCAGAACGCGTAATTCGAGTTGCGAGTGCGATTGCGATAAGCGATAAAGCGATAAACATCGAATAAACCTCGATTAGTATTAGATACTCCACATAACACAACTAACATAAAAGCATAAAAAGGCTATCTACAAGTCAAAGAAGTCAAAACAGGAATTGAGCAAGGAGTGACAGATCGCAATTAGCAATCTTGTCTCCCTTTGACTTTAACCTTGACTTTGACTTTCACTTTTGAAACACGGGGTGTTACAGCCTCCCCTAGTTGAGGGAATTTTGTCCCGAAATTAGGCCGAAGCCGTAACAAACAAATGCGGGTACTTCTCCTTCATATCGCTTTCGAGTTCCCAAGTGAACTCTACGCCTCGTTTGCCTTCCCATCGGACTTTCACTATGGGAATGCGCGAGCGTCTGAGCTGCTTGGTTTGGCGATCCATGATTTCGACAGGCTTCTCCACGAAGTGTAGTGTTTCGTTTACTTGGAGATCATCAAGGGGTACAATTAAATCATGCTCAGCCAGGCATTTTCTAAGGTTCGACACATGGAAAGTCGGGTGGACGTTACTAAGTTCCTCCGGTAGCTTGAGTCTGTAGGCGACTTTTCCGATCCTTTCCAGAATCTTAAAAGGTCTAACATATCGAGGCGCTAGTTTCCCTTTCTTGCCGAATCTGACCACACCCTTCCAAGGTGATACCTTTAGGAGTACGTAGTCGCCAACGTCAAATTCAAGGGGCTTGCGTCGTTTATCGGCGTAACTTTTCTGACGACTCCGAGCTTTCAGCAGATTGTCTCGAATTTGGAGGACTTTGTCAGTCGTTTCTTGCAGTAGCTCAGGACCGGTTAATTGCGAGTGCCCGATCTCGTGCCACACAATAGGCGATCGACATTTTCTTTAGTATAAAGCCTCAAACGGTGCCATTTGAATGCTGGAATGATAACTGTTATTATACGAGAATTTGACTAATGGCAGGTAAGTGTCCCAATTACCACCGAAATCTATGACACACGAACGAAGCATGTCTTCAAGAGTACGAATCGTTCTTTCAGTCTGACCGTCGGTTTGAGGGTGGAATGCGGTACTTAGATTAAGTGTAGTACCGAGAGCCGTTTGAAATGTCTCCCACAGGCGCGAGGTAAACCGAGCATCACGGTCAGAGATGATGTCGCGAGGCGTCCCATGTCGACAAATGATCTCATCGGTGTAGATTCGGGTTAATATTTCTACCTTATAGTCTTCCCGTATTGGCAAAAAGTGGGCAAATTTGGTCAAACGGTCAACGACAACTCAGATGCTGTCGTGACTTGATGGCGTGCGCGGAAGTTTCGTTATGAAGTCCATAGCTATACTTTCCCATTTCCACATAGGGATCGGGGGTTGTTCGAGTAAGCCAGAGGGTCTTTGGTGTTCAGCCTTGACCTTTGAGCAAGTCAGGCACTTTCCGACGTAGAGAGCGATATCCCTTTTCATACCCGGCCACCAGTACTTGTAGCGAAGATCCTGGTACATTTTATCAGCACCGGGATGAATAGAGTACCGAGATTTGTGGGCTTCGTCCATCAATATCTGTCGTAAATTGGTCCGCTTAGGGATCTAAATTCGGTCCAGAAAGTGGAATATCCCATTCGACTTATTCACAAGCTGGGCTCCATCGTGGTAGATTCTTTCCTTCTTCAGGGTGCGTTCATTAAAACAAGCATGTTGGGTTTCGCGGATGAGGGTTTCGAGATCGTATTGGGCTTGGATATTACGAATGCTGAGCAAATAAATCCGTCTGCTGAGAGCGTCGGCAACGACATTTGCTTTGCCAGGATGATAACGAATCTCACAGTCATAATCATTGAGAAGTTCTACCCATCGGCGTTGACGCATATTAAGTTCCTTCTAGTCAAAGATATGTTGTAGGCTCCTATGATCGGTGAAGATCGTACACTTGGTACCATACAGGTAGTGTCGCCAAATATTTAATGCAAAAACAACTGCGCCTAGCTCGAGATCATGGGTTGTATAGTTCTTTTCGTGGATTTTGAGTTGTCGAGATGCTTAAGCAATGACCTTGTCCCGTTGCATGAGAACACAACCAAGACCAAGGTTCGAGGCATCACAATAGACAATAAAGTCGTCGTTTCCGTCGGGTAAAGTGAGAACAGGAGCATTGCAAAGCATGTGCTTGAGGGTTTGGAAAGCAGACTCTTGTTCAGTTCCCCAAACAAAAGGCTTGTCTTTATGTGTGAGAGTGGTAAGCGGTACAACGATTTTTGAGAACCCTTCGATGAATCGACGATAATAGCCCGATAGTCCGAGAAAAGAATGGACTTCAGACGGGTTCTTAGGTGTAATCCAACTCTTAACTGCTTCAATCTTCGCGGGATCGACGTGAATACCCTGACTATTGACAATGTGACCGAGGAATTGAACCTCCTCCAGCCAGAATTCGCACTTGGAGAACTTGGCATAGAGTCGATTTCCCTGGAGTAGCTTGAGAACCAAACGTAGATGTTGCGCGTGTTCGGCTTTCGACTTGGAATAGATCAAGACATCATCGATGAACACGATGATGAAGCGGTCGAGATAAGGTTTACACACGCGATTCATCAGATCCATGAAAACCGCGGGTGCGTTGGTTAAACCAAAAGGCATAACAACGAATTCATAGTGACCGTATCGGGTGCGAAAAGGGGTTTTGTGTATATCCTCCTCTTGAATGCGTAGTTGGTGATAACCTGAGCGTAGATCGATCTTCGAGAAACATGTAGCACCTTGTAGCTGGTCAAACAAATCATCGATGCGAGGCAGGGGATATCGATTCTTGATTATCAACTTATTCAATTCCCGATAGTCGATGCACATCCTGAACGACCCATCCTTCTTTTTGATAAAAAGGACTGGTGCGCCCCAAGGAGAGGTGCTCGGGCGAATGAAGCCTTTATCAAGTAGTTCCTGGAGCTAACTCGAGAGTTCGCGCATCTCGGATGGAGTGAGTCGGTAAGGAGCTTTGGTAACAGGGTTGGCTCAAGGAATGAGGTCGATACGGAAGTCGATATCACGACTTGGCGGTAGTCCGGGAAGGTCCTCAGGAAAAAATGTTAGGAAATTCTCGAACCACTGGGACATCGTTTACACCTGGCCTTCCTTTCTTTTCCTTCTCCGCTACTACAATATTAGCCAAGAAAGCTCTGTATTACTTGCGGAGATATTTGCTAGCTTGGACCCATGACATGAGCTTGAGACCTTTCGAAGCAGTTTCACCATAAACACACAATAAATCACCATTCGCGAGCGAGAATCGAATCATCTTATTGAAGCACACAACTTCAGCATGGTTTTTGCGAAGAAAGTCCATGCCTACTATGACGTCAAAACTTCCGAGTTGCATCGGAATAAGGTCGATTGGGAAGATGTGATTGTTGAGTTCAAGAGTACAATCACGAAGAACGGAATTGACGGCGACGGTTCTTCCGGTGGCGACTTCGACATTGAACGTCGAGGGGAGATGGGAGCGCTTACGATTAAGGAGCCTCTCAAATTCAAACGAAACAAAGCAGTTATCGGCTCCAGTATCAAACAAACACGAAGCATAAATACCATTCACAGGGAACGCACCATTGACCACGTTGTTGTCAGCCTGGGCTTGGCGCGCATTGATGTTGAAAGTTCTGGCGCGGGCGGCTTGTTGCTGTTGCTGTTGAGGCTGTTGCTGCTGCTGAGGCTGCTGCTACTGGGGCTCTTGTTTCACAACCCTATTTGGGCACATGTTCGCGAAGTGGTTGGGATCTCCGCACGCGAAGCAGACTCTGACGTTGATCGAGGGTGCCTGAGCTGCCTGTTGGCCTTGAGGAGCTGGAAGTAGAGCTTGATGAGCAGTGGTTGGAGCTGGTGCTTGTCGAGGACCAGTACGACAATTAGTAGTGAAGTGGCCGTACATATTGCAGTGCACGCAGAATCGGCAAGCGATACCCACCGGATGATGGTAAGTACATGTTGGGCAAGCAGGGTGGGGACCAGTGTATGCACGCTTTGCAGGCGGTGCATAGGTAACTGGAGCTGATCGATGCTGAGATTACTGCTGAGCCGGTACGGCTTGAAGTGGAGCAGCAGTGGTAGTGACAGCACAGTTCTTGTTGCTGGAGCTGTTGTTGTTGTTCTTCTTCTTACGGCGAGAGGCTTTCGATGAGTGAGCGAAGGTGGTTTCAGTGGATGGTGCGGCGGTAGCTTGATGCAAGTTCTTGGTAGCTTTATCCCAGAAGCCAGCCTTGACTCGCTTGTCGTTGATTTCAGCGGCAAGCAAGTAAGTCTCTTCGATTGTTGCTGGCTTTGCGGCATGCACAAAATCTGCAACACAGTCTGGCAGAGCTCGAATGTACTTCTTGATTGTTATGTCAGTAGTCTTCACCTGATCGGGACAGATACTACTGAGCTGCTTGAAGCGAGCAGTTAAAGCAGCGTTGTCACCTTCCTTCTGCTTCAGATGCCAGAATTCTTCCTCCAACTTTTGGCGCTCATGGGGAGGGCAGAACTCTTCGAGCATAACGTTCTTCAACTCATCCCATGACAGACCATAAGCTGCGTCATTTCCACGTTTGTTCCTCTCGGCCGTCCACCAGTCTAATGCGCGGGACTGGAAGACGCCGGTAGCGTTCAGAGTGCGGAGATCGTCAGGACATCCACTCTGACGCAGAGTGACTTCGATCGAGTCGAACCATTGAAACAAGGCCGTAGGGCCATCTTCGCCAGTGAACTCTTTCGGTCTGCATGCTTTAAACTGTTTGAAACTAAAGGCAGCTTTGGGGGTAGCTTTAGGAGCTTCGGTTCTGGACTCTTCAGACGGTTTGCTCACATTCTCGTATATTTCACTCACGATCTAAGGAACAACCTTTGCTACTTGCGTTGCGATGATAGCAGCAAGGCATTTGTCTCTCTGTTCTTGACGAGTAATTCGTGGGTGACGGGGTCCAGATGAGGGTCCAGGTGACGACATTGTCTGCAACAGACATCGTCGTGGGGCTTAGTCACAACATAATCGAATCTCGCCTCACACGTCTTAAATACTACCAAAGCTCAGGAACACGTATAATCACGTAACCACATATGCACATAATCACAGATTCACATAAGCACAAAAGCACATAAGCACACAAGGCACAGAATCACAGAAGCGCATAAGCATGTAATCACAAGATGCAGTCAGAATACAGAAACCTATCATTCAATATCCGCGAGCGTTCAAAAATAGCGATCGCGTATGGCATAGCGAGTAGTATAGTATAAGCGAATATCTTAGCAATCAATATAACGTACGGTGGTTCCTTATGTAGTAGCGATTTGTCAGCGTCTTGAGGTAGATGAGCAGTGCGAGTGGTGTGTGTCGATCGAAAAGCGAATGTCGAAAATCGAATAAATCACCAAATCAAGACATATAAACAAGTAAATACACACACAAAATCGACGAGTATCAGAGTCAGCAGTTGCGAGCTCAGAATTGAAACACATAAAAATCGAGAAGAGATTGTCTGCGGCTATTTTGACATCGACTGACCAAAGTGATTCAACTATTCACAAGGACTTTCCGTGCACACTTTGACCTTTGGAACTGTGCTCTCGCCTCGAATCTGGGCGTATGATGCACATTCTTCCAGTTTCAGCGCGACTTCAAGTCGTTGGAGTCCATCGAGACTTTGGTGAGAGTTTTATAAAACAAAATAGAAATCGGAACAAGTCGTCAAGGTTCGGGTTTCACCCCTGACTTAACGACTTTGTTCCTGTTTTTTATAAAACAAAGGAGAATTTATTGTGTCAAAGTATGGATTTCACTCCTGATTCGGCACAATTTCTCCCGTTGGTGGATAAAAATGCGGGTTGGACAAGCATGTTAGTCGAGAGTTTGCGGTTTTCACACCTAATCTCGACCTTAATTGCTTCATTCATTTTTGAAAATTAGAGTGCAGTGATAGTGTAGCGTAGGCGAGAATAGCGAGAAATAGCAAGTAAGCTCGTACATAATCCCTACAGGATATGCACAAGTCAGTCTGTTGGTTCCTAACTATAGACTAGGTCATTTCTAAGACGTCGACCCGGACTAGGTCGAGTCTTGCCAAATTCCCTATAGTTATGGCTCTGATACCAATCTGTCACACCCCAACCGATGGCGGAATCATCGGGGCGCGACACTGAGCGAAATAGATTGTTCAAAGAAATTCCATAACAAATATATTACCAAATAGTTTAAATATCATGTCCCATACCATAACCCATAAGATAAAATAGTTATTACAGACACATATATTCTTCAAACAAAAGCATGTTCTGACAACTCAGATTCTAAATAAATAAAGATAAATTGTCTTTGTTTCTAGACTCTTTCCTAGCCTCGATTTCACAGCAATCCAAGCAAATTAACATCTTAAGCACCTCCCACATACGTTTAAGTAAAAGTCAATACACATAGTGTAAAGGTGAGCATACAAGTTTGATAATAGCATATAGAGTTTGAAATCGTTACGCATAACCAGCACGTACACAGTGTGAAATGAAGCACGTAAGTTATCGACATGAACCTATCAATACCAATGACTGCAGGTTGCTGCCCAAGGCAGTTCGTAATACACACTCACCACTGTGAGCCATGTAACAAATTGTCCTTAACAACCCCTGAGTGAACAGGTGCTGAGTCCAAATTATAATACTATCGTTGCTAAGGTAGGTAGACAACATTCCATGTGTAAACATAACAAACAAGCTTTCATTAAGTCACGTATAACATGCGGTAACGGTTAGCGTTAAAGTATTGCATAGTGTGTTCGATGTGATTTAGTATAAGTAACGTATGTAACACCCAAAAGTGTGTAAAGCAAAAAGGGTTCGAGTATACTCACAGCGATTGATGGATTAAAGGGAGCGCTTAGAGCGGAAATTAGCCTGATCAGAATAATAGCATAACGATAAGCGGCGCGTAAAACGAAACAAAGTGTCAGTGGGTCGAACAACAATCCGATCGGATGGTAGTCCGATCGGGTGGCTGGTCGATCGGGAGACATCCCGCTCGGATGGTCATCCGATCGGGAGACCTTTCGAGTGGATTGTTTCTTTATTTAGGAAGGATGTGTTTGTGTATGATGGCTTGTCTTTTGAAGTTTTCGTTGTAGCATTTTGAAAACTTAGAAGTATCTCTACCTTTCAGGTCGGTCGATCAAACGACCGTTCGATCGGACGACAACCGATTGGTTGGACACTTTAGTGAGAACAAGTTCACAGCAGTTTGTCACTCGATTGGATTGTAGTCCGATCGGGTGACAATCCGTTTGTAGTGAATCATGTTGAAAATCGTTTAAGTGTTGAAGTCAGAATATTACCTAGTCGAGTGACAATCCGATCGGGTGGTAATCCGATCGGACAGTAGTTCGTTCAATGTTCACAACTTCAAATGTTTGAAATAAAAGTTAAGTGTGGGGCCAAGGTGCAAGCCGATCGGGTGGCAAGCCGATCGGGTGACAATCCGATCGGACAGCAGTCCGATCGGGCGGCACTCCGTTCTGGTCGGCCTGATCGTCTTACACTTGGTTGTTTTCGATGGTTTGTAATTTTATCGAGTCGGTGTGACAACGTGCTAATCAACAGAACCCCAACTTAACACAAGTGACCCGATTGAACAGGAATAAGGTCAACCAGTTAACCAGTTCAAGACGATTGTTCTTGCTTAACCCGAAATCGGTTGTCTCATTGGTAGAACTCAGATCTTGAACTAACACATTACCAAGAAGGAGTAGAAGGTTAGAACAAGGTCTAATCCCATCGGTTTTGAGTGCATTGAGTGTAAAAGAGTTGAAAGAAAGTTAGAAACCATCTTTCAATCCTTCTTCACCATGAATATGTTTGGATCTATGCAAGATCTTTGTTTATTTGTGTGGAAATCGTTCAGATCTAAGTTGTTCTTGGTGGATTGATGCCAAAACATGAAGTTCATAAGAATACCATGATGACGTCATCCTAGAACACCTCAAATCTAGTGATTTCACGGTTAAAAGTTAAGATTCAAAAGATAGAAAGGTGTAGGAGTGCGTGTGGATTAAGAAAGTACAAGATTTAGGTTGAATACTTACAAGAATCACGAGAAATTAGAGAAAAGGTGGGCAAGAAGCGCTGGTCGGACGAGAGAGTGCAAAAGGTGAAGTTATGATGTTGACAAGGGTATTTATAGGCTTACCATAAAAGGAAAGGGCTGGTCGATCGAGTGGTTACCCTAGTCGGGTGGTAGCCCGATCGAGTGGCACCTCGATCGGATGGCAGCCCGATCGGGTGACAGCTCGATTGGCTGGCCAGTCGATTGGAGGGCACGGCGCGATGTGTTTTGCGATTTCGATTCGTGTGCTGAGCGTTGCGACGCGATAGATTTTCCTTTTCAAATTACTTTTAATCCCAACTACTATATCAACATACAATCATCCTTATTCAACATTCGTCTAGCGTTTGCGATTCGATTGCGATTGAGTTTCGATTGCATTTCGATTAATCACCACAACATAAACATAAATAAACATGCACAAGTAACACATAAGGCACACACACATATATAACAATATCCAGAACGCGTAATTCGAGTTGCGAGTGCGATTGCGATAAGCGATAAATAAGAACAAGTTTAAAATCAAAGTTGTTTTAGATCTTGGTTTGAATCTCACAAGTGGTGAGGTTTCACCATCAGTTTGCCTAGACAAACTCATGAAAACCATCCAAGAGACGTGTTCAAACAAGATGATTTGAAGAAAGGTTTTGGAAATGAAATGAAAATACAAGAAATACATGAAGAAATGAAAGAAAAGATTACTGAAATGCTTCTGCTTGAAATGAAAGTTCAGAGCATCTTGGAGAATGTCTGGGAGACTGGGAAAGTGAAATGAATGGGGGGGGGGGGGGTAAGGCACTTGTTTATAGGCTGAGAAGTGAGTTGGGACGATAGGGGATTTTGTGCGAAGGGCCTTGAATCGGTTGGCCATTCGCACGAAGGGGAATGGTCCCTTCATGCTAAGGGGTCTTTTCCTTTTGCTTGAATGTTCAAGTTTGGTTATTTCGTGTATTTTAGCCAGTTTTAAGTGTATCGTGCATAATCGTGTATGGTACAAGTAATAAGCATGTATAATGGTGTTTAAAACCTTGATTTTGAGTATGAACATGTAAACAAGTCTAAAATGTACAACATACATGTGAATAAAATACTTGAATTTCATTATGATCAGTAGTCTTGGAGGGGGTAGCTAGGGCATAGTTGGAATGAGTCATCACGTAGGCATGCCACGTGGTGCTAGATGCCAGCTGGCAGTCAAAAAGTCGTCGCGTCGCACGACCACTAACTTTACCACCGTCGCGTAGCGTGACGTGACCAAATATTGATTTCATCGTTTATCGTGCTGATTTTCGTTGTATGAGTTCGGGGTCTCTGTTATGGGTCTTATCTGAGGGTTGTTATATTCTCCCCACCTAGATTTAAATCTCGTCCTCGTGATTCACTGAAATAAGTAGGGGCACTTTCGCTTCATTTCCGATTCTGGTTCCCATGTATATTCTGGTCCTCTTTTCGAATCTCATTTTACTTTGACCAGAACTAATCTCATATGCTTGAGATTCTTAATCTTCCTATCTTCGATTTGTAGAGGCTTCTCAACAAATTTTGATTTTTCATTTACCTCTATATCTTGAAGAGGTACCATTAAAGATTTATCAGCTAAACATTTCCTTAGATTACCTACATGAAATACATCATGTATACCAACCATTTCTTCGGGTAATTGTAGCTGATAAGCTACTGGGCCAATTCGCTTGATAACCTTAAATGGTCCAATATACCTTGGACTCAGTTTTCCTTTCTTGCCAAATCGAACTACTCCCTTCCATGGAGAAACTTTTAATAATACTTTGTATCCGATTTGAAATTCTAATGGTTTACGTCTATTATCTGCATAACTCTTTTGACGATGTCATATTGGTTTCAATCTTTCTTTGACTTGAATTATCTTGTCAGTTGTTTCTTGTACAATTTCAGGACCTGATAATTGTTTTCTCCTATTTCTGCCCAACATAATGGAGTTCGGCACTTTTGTCCATAAAGTCCTTCAAATGGAGCAGCATTAATGCTTGTATGATAACTATTATTATAGGAGTATTCTATAAGTGGTAAGTGATCATCCCAACTTCCTCCAAAATCTATTACACATGCCCTTAGCATGTCTTCTAATGTTTGGATTGTCCTTTCACTTTGTCCATCTGTTTGAGGGTGATAGGCTGTACTTAAATTTAGTTGTGTTCCCATAGCTTTTTGAAAACTTTTCCAAAAATGAGAAGTGAAACGACTATCTCTATCAAGACACAATGGATAACAGAATTCCATGTAATGAAACTACTTCATCTACATACAGCTTAGCTAATCTTTCCGTACTAAAGGTTTCCTTCATGGGTAGAAAATGAGCTAACTTGGTTAGTTGACCCACAATCACCCAGATTGTGTCGTTACCTTTCCTTGTTTTGGGTAATTTAGTAACAAAAATCCATTGTTATCAATTCTCATTTCCATACTGGCATTTCTAATTGTTGAAGTAAACCTGAAGGTTTCTAATGTTCAGCTTTAACTTGTGAACAAGTTAGATACTTAGAAACGTAACTAGCTATATCCTTTTCCATTCCTATGCATAAAAAATTCTTCCTCAGATCTTGGTGCATCTTGTCACTACCAGGATGCATCATATACTTAGACTTATGAGTTTCCTCAAGAATTCTTTCTCGTAGATTGGTACCCAAATTCTTTTCTTGTGTAATCTCCAAATTACATCCATTCCTTTTTCTAATTCTTTATTATTCCTTTTAATTTTTCAGCATGATCCTTGATTGTTGTTTCTTAGGCACTCTTTCCATTAATTCATATTACAAATTTAATCTAAGAGCACATACCTGTTTCGGCTTCTCGCGATACTTACGACTTAAAGCATCAGCTACTACATTAGCTTTACCTTCGTGATATTGAATATTACAATCGTAGTCACTTAAGATTTCCATCTGTCGTCTTTGCCTCATGTTCAACTCTTTTTGCCCCAAAATATCACTACTAGAAAATTGTCCAGTTTGTGACAACCAAATTTGTAGCAAATTTGTAGCAAATTGGCCTTACCCACAAATTTCCTACAAAAAAATTCGTAGGATATAAACTTGTGGGTAACCGGATTAGCTACAAAAATACGACAAAATCTGCTACAAAATTCCTACAAAATCTCTGGTCGCAAAATTTGCTACAAAATACTGACAAAGCTCTCTTCTTACAAAATTCCGACAATTTTTCCACGTTTTTGCCTTTTTTTATATTATTTTATGATATTTTATTTTTAAAATTAATAACATTATTAAAAAAAATATTCATAATTTTTTATTTTCCCGACAAAATTCCTACAAATTATAAAACGTTTTTGCGACAAAATTCCTACAAAATATAAAACTTTTCTGCGACAAAATTCCTACGGATTATAAAACATTCTTGCCACAAAATTCCTACAAATCATAAAACTTTCCACAAGTTTCCTACAAATTTATAAATTTTCTCTAAACAATTTGCTACGAATTATCTACAACACTAACGGTTTCCAACAAATTTCCTACAAAGTTATCAAAACAGTTTGCGACAAATTTCCTACAACTAAAAAATATATTTTTTAATGTAGCTACAAATTTCCTACAAACATTTAAAAACGTTCTTGCGACAAAATTCCTACAAATTATAAAAC
>JARYGA010000788.1:0-48480 GCA_030545235.1 Helianthus tuberosus
AAGTACCAACGGCGTATCCACCATGTTTTAACATTATCATGCATGATGATTATAAACCTAGTTATATCATCAATTTCATCATAACACTAAAACCCACTTACCTAAGTGTGGTGATTTATCTAAGTATTCAAATCATAGCAATATATATAGAATTTTCACTTAGGGTTTTACTCCTAAGCAAGTATACATCTCTAATCTAGTCATAACTTCTACGATTCATACCTAAATCGCATCTTGTAAAGTTAATCGACTTTTCACAACTTCACGAGTGTCAAAAATTTGACATACCTTTCGATCCCCTTGACTTGGTGATCGTTTATGTGTATTCAAATATGAGTTTGGCCTTCGTTTGATCCTCCAATTAGAAGTTATTGTTGAGCTAGGGTTTGAAACCCCTTTCTCCTTGCTCCTGGTCGCCATACGCGTGCACACACACACACACACACACACTAGTGTGTGTGTAGTGTTTTGATTTTAATAAAAATCAAGTTTCAATCTTCCTCTTTTGACCCCTCTAGTTTGTAACTTTGTAAAAAGGGTTATTACCCAAGTTTTCTTCCTTGTTTTAAGGCATATATTTAACTAGGTTAATATTCCTAGTTAATTGGTGGGTTTCGAGGGAGTTATAACCCGAGTTATTTTAAGTCCCGTTAATTCGGGCCTCTCGTAACTTTATTTTCTCATAAACATTCTTTCACCCCTTTATATTTAACATTAGATTTATTTATCTAAAAATCCTAATACACACCGGGTAAATTTTACCACTAACGGTACTTTACCCGTCTTTTAGTATTAACGGGATTTGATTACCAAACCCGTTTTCGGGGTGTTACAAAACGATCACTGAACGTCTACGATTAATAGCAAAGCCACTAATCATGTGAGCAAGTCCATGTTTTTATATGCGTACATGTAATTTTACATGCAATAACATTAATACACATCAAGCCAACATGTTGTAATAGTTTCTCCCCATTATAGTTGGTTTTTGGTCAGAAACCAAAGATCTCCCTTCTAAGATTTTGGTTGTGTGGTATATATTGAAATTGATCCACCACTACGCATAAAGATGGGACCTTAAAAGGTGGTTGGGAATATATGATAAATTAATTGATATCCATCTCAATGGATTAACATTCCCAACATCAGGGGGAGATAAAAAGCAGTTGGAAAATAAATGAGTTGGTATGAATTATCATTGTTCCTCAAAAACTAAAAGTGTGAACCAGAAGTTCAAAGAATAACTCATATACAAAGATTAGCAAATCTATTACCAGACGCATTCACTGACCTTAAAAAGGTGATTATGTCACATATACCAACTGCTAATGCTCCAATTAAGATGAGTGTTCTAGAAGGACAACCACATGTTTGTAATGAGTCTATTACACGTCTGAAGCGTGGTAGACTAGTGGATTCCAATAATAAAATTCCTCAAAAGTTGGAGCAACTAATTATGATGGTCAAGTTGGGGTTATATTAAAAAGGTCTCCTGAAGAGACGGTAGAGATGATGGTTCAAGAAAAACCTCAGGTACCTGAAACTAAATAGATCTCGATAAGTTGTATCATGTCTAAGATATGTATGGAATCGAAATAAAATCGACGTCGTTATACTTTTGTATATAATATAGCACTTGTAATGATGAAATGATGAGGATCAAGATTTAAGATCTGCCTATGAACAAATACAAAGAAATAATTGGCCAAAATGAAAAGACGCAAATGAGGCAGAGTTGAATTCTCTATTGAAATGGAAAGTTTTTGGACCAGTAGTCCATACAACAAATGTTGTAAAACATATTAGAAACAAACAGGTCTTTTATGCGAATCAATAAATGAAAAGTAAATGGTATAAGGCAAAATTGGTGGCACAAGGATTTCGCAAAGACCTAATATTGATTATGAGGAATCGTATTCTCCAGTGGTGGATACAATAGCTTTCCAATATTTAACTAGTCTGGTAATACTATTAAAGAGAGAATTGACATGCGTCTTATGAATAATATTTATCACTTGATACTGAAAGTTTACATGAAAGTCTCTGGAGGATTTAAATTATCAAAATCATGCAAATAAAGTTCTCGAGAACAATATGATCGTTGTATACATATTCATATTTGAATACGACTGAACTCCTGATGAGTTACCTAAAGGTGAATTTAAACATCTTAACGATGTAATTCTTGTGCACCAATAATGATACATAGAAAACTTGTACATGATGATTATGATATCTTAATAAATAGTGTACACGCATTGTACAATATGGATTTTGGAGATAAAAGCAACCAAGCAAGTGTTCATGACATTTTTGCATATAATATAGATATCTATGTGTTAAATGGGCAACTTTATGTAGCAAAACTTCTGAAGAGTGAAAGCACGTACATATTTGGATAAGATGGATTGATAATGTCAGAAGCATTGATGTCAAAACCTCAAGAACATACTACATGAAGTTGACAAAACATGTATGGACTAAAATAGTCGGGTCGAGTGTTGTACAACTCGAGATATTCGCCTAAAAAGGGATATAAGTTTGATTAAATTAGCCATTTTTTATCAACATTCTACTTTTAAAAGTTCACTATAATCGCAGTTTACAGTGATGGTGTCTAGGATCCATCAATAGAAACTGTCGAGCTTTTAGAGGGAGAATTTTTGAAAGACATTGGCACGGTCTAACTATTACTCGAACTGCAGTTCGAGTATATATGTAATTATATTTTATTAATCCCTCAAATACATCTAGAAGATGATGTTGGGATATTTTAGTATGGACATAGTTGAACCTTAAAGTATGTTAAAGGTTCTTAAGTCACTTGTTATAAGAAATGCCTATTATCATCTCCTACCGAAGTAGAGATTCTCATTCTAGAAGTACCGTCGTTAAATGCATATGTGCATTAATATGTTTTGCTAGCTATATATGGTTATAATATCTTTCACTTGAGCTTATTGTCATGATATAACATTTGTCAAGCGAAAGACATTGGAACGAGTTCAAAGAAATATTTCAGGTATAAACGATATTTGATTATATTTTACTAACCTATCAAAACAAGCTTGGTTACTCTTGTGATTGCAAGAATGTAACAAAAGACAATCGTGGACATATGATATTTCTTGAAAGGAGGCACTTAAAGTCTCGTTAGAAGATTATACAACATTGCTCAACATAAATGACTGCACATTAAGGGATCGAGCGACAAATCATTGACTACAAAATATTTGATCAACTTTCAAGGAATATGGACACAGGTCACTTAAAGGAGACATGTTAAAATGAGGGGGAGACTTATTCAAGTTGCACTCCTTTTCCCTTACTAAGTTTTGTCCCATTTGGGGTTTCTTAGTAAAGTTTTTAACGAGGCAACAAACCTAATCTAGATGTATCAGGGGGAGAAAATATGCATTACAGGATGCACTCTTTTTCCCTTAGCTATGGTTTTATCCCACTGAGTTTACCTGACAAGGTTTTTAATGAGGTAGTATCTCCAAGCATAAGAAATTGATAACCAAGGGGGAGTGTTATAAATATATTATTATTTATTATGGTTATCAACACCTAAAATAGATTAGGCTTATTCTCCAAGTTACATCTCCTATATATACCATTGTATATCTTGTATTATATACATCCAATCAATAATATCAATCTCTTTCTCTCTATTATTATCTCTTATTCTTTTGTTAATAGGCTAGTTTCACAACAAAAACTTCTTTTTACCTTTATTATTACGTTTTCTCTCTCATCCACCCACAACCATTTTCAAAAATATTAAAAAATTATAGAGGTGAACAGTATTTCCTCCCAATTTACTGTTGAACAGTAACTTTTTCTCTTTTTTCTATCTCCTCCACTCACAACAATTTACAACAACTCTCATAAATACAGAGGTTACATTCACATAAATATGGATAGAGGATCCATTATGAATGCTCTAAGTTGATTTTTGTATGTGTGTGTGGATTATATATATATATATGGAGAAGATCATGCGAGAACCACCTCTTATTGTGAGAACCGCGAGAACCAATGTGAACACACCAAAAATGCCTAAAAATAGCTAAAAATCACACAAAATTTTTTTTTTTAATTTTTTAATATTTTTTATAAAAAAATCGCTACTTTTCGAAGCCAAAAAAAAAAATTGTAATTTTTTTTAAAATTTTTTTTTTTTGCTTCTAAAAGTAGCGATTTTAACATAAAAAATATTAAAAAATTCAAAAAAAAAAATTTAGATTTTTTTAAGATTTTTTTAGGTTTTTTGGGGGTTTAGTTTTTAGCATTTTAGCTTTGGGGGGGGGGGGGGGGGTTAGGTTTTTGGGGGGTGGGGGAGGGGGGTTTAGGTTTTGGGGGGGGGGGGGGTGGGGTTAGGTTTTTTTTAGCATTTAGCTTGGGGGGGGGGGTTAGGTTTTTTTTTTTGGGGGGGGGGGGGGGGTGGGGGTTAGGTTTTTTTTTAGGTTTTTTTAGCTATTTTAGGTTGTGTTCACATTGGTTCTCAAGGTTCTCACAATAAGGGTGGTTCTCGCATGAGCCCCTCCCTATATATATATATATATAGAAACGGGTTCTGGAGAAAACGCTCAAAAGTGTGAGAACGGTGAGAACGCATCCTGACCTAACACGTGTCACGCGACATAGGGAAGGGTGGATGAGCTTTTTTGTCCTTTTATCTTCTGCTTTTGCAGTTCCGCTTTTTCCAATATTGTTTTATTTTTTGTGGTTTAAGATTTTTGGCGTTAATCAAATTCAATAATTAATGGCGTTTAATGGTTTCATTGTATTAAATTTTTGGCGTTTATGGCGTTTTTCAAATCATATGCCATTGGAACCCCAGGGGTCAGGGAATCTATCTGAATGACGTTTTTTCAAGGCTTTTTAAACCAGATGACCCATATATAACAAATATATGGCGTTTTATGTAAAACTTAACAAACCCATCAGTTTGATTTTTTTGCCTGCTGGTCTGTTGAAGTGGTTTTTTTTGTGGATGTTTGGGTACATAGATCTATGACGTGTGAGTGGGTTTTTCGCTTTTTCTTCATCTTGATCTTCATCTTTATAATCATCTCATTGTTCAGTGTCATTGATCTCTTCTCCTCATCCAAGCCTTCTTCAAGAACAAAGAATACAAAATGACATATGAGTGTCATTAGTATCTTTTTCTTGAAGATTTGTCCATCTTATGCAGCAAAATCTTTCTGAGTTACTCCTCTCAGCTAATAATCATTTCATTGAAACTTCACAAAGATCAATACTGAATATCCAAAATAGCATATTAGCCATCTTTGATTTTTTTGGCGTTTTACAGTGAGAGGTATTTGGTAGTATTTTGGCGTTTGTTTGTTTTTTTTTTGTTTGATTAAATGGTAGTTGCTGAGAGTTATTATTTTATAGGATTTGTTTTGGCGGTGTAAGTTAGGCGATGCATTTTTATAATAAAGTATTCGTCGTTTTAGTTACTTTTTTGTAATTATTGTTTTTGATAAGCTTTTTTCTCTGAAGTCTGTAACACGTCCCGTCTTTCAAGTTTTGCGTTTTAGATTCTAATATAATAAATTTTCTATCTCTTCATTTTTACTGTTTTGTAATTACTGTTTCTAGTTACATTTTCAACTTTGCTTTTTTTTTTGGGGGGGGGGGGGGCGGTTTATAATACTTTTTCAAAGTAATTTTATTATAGTTTGGGAGTTTTTGGGGCGTTTTACGGGATGATAGCGTTTAAACAAACATTTTGGCTATTTTGGCGTTTTATTATATAACAATCAACTGAAAATGAAAATAAAAAAAAAAGAATACATAAACATTTGATCTTCCAAATCTTCACTGTCACCAGTCTCTTTCTTCTTTTTTGAATCATGTTAACTGGCTGGTTCGACTTTCGTATGATTCATTTTGTTTTTTTTGTTTTTTTTTGTTTTTCAAGTAGTTTTTTGTGTGGCTGTTTGGAAGCACACAGTCTGACATCAGCATCTTTTTCTTGAAGATTTGTCCATCTCATGCAGCAAAATGTTATTGAGTTTAGACCCTTCAGCCAACAATCTTGAATTTTACAATGAACGATGTTTGATTTTTTAACTTTTTTGGCGTTTTACCGATAAAAAGAACGCCACGAATTAAGAGCACCTTAAACCTCAAAATTTGATCATGCTAAAATCAATAATGTTTTGCTGTATGAGATGGACAACATTGTTAATCCTCAGTTAAGAAAGATAATTGACAATGTTGTCCACCCCATACAACTAAACTTTATTGACAACAAACGTCAATAATGTTTTTGTATGGTTTGGCGTTATAAATTGGATGGTAGTTCAGGATAAGTCAATAAGATTTTACTCAATGAAATGGACAATATCCTCACTTAAGGATTTTGTCCATTTTTATTGAGCGAAATCTTACAGACAACCAAACTGAATTTCCAAAAAAACGTTTTGGACTAGAAGATATTTGATGTTTGGGTTTTTTGGCGTTTCTAAGGCGAATGGGATATATCAAATATGGCGTTTGGGTTTCTGTGTGTTTTTTAATTGAAGGTCTGAGATGTATATATAGGATTTTTTTGGCCGTTTTTTAGGCGGGATTTTACTATAACTAAGTTTGGCGTTTTATATCTAATGGCGTTTTTACTAGAATAGTGTGTGATTTTTGTTTTTGGCGTTTTATTTCATGAGATTGCGTTTTTCTGTGGAGAAGTCAAAAGACCCTTTTACCCTTAATGAAGCGTGTCCACGTATTAAAATTGATGTTATTTACGAAAATGCCACCGCGCCAATCTAATCCATAGATTGTTTTGATCGGACGATTCGTAAGCGTTCTCATCGTTCTCACACTTTCTACCATTTTCTCTAAATCCCGACCCTATATATATATATATATATGTAATATATTGATTGGTCTTTTTAACTTTAGGGGTAATTTGGTCATTTAACAACAGTTAAAAAAATTATATCGGTGTTAAAAATTTGGACTTAAAACGTCAAAAGATAAGAATTTTGGTATTCAGGGTGTTTGAGCATTCACAATGGATTTCTTAAATTTATGTGAGAGAAAATGTAGTGATTTTTAATGTAGTTATATGGATAAGGATAAAGAATTCATTGTAAATGCTCTTAAACCTTTTGATTTTGATTTAAGTGGTTAAAACAACTAAAATACATGGACAAGTAATTTACTCTATAATATAATATTATAATCATAGTAGTAATAATAATAATTGTAAATGGAAAAAAAACACCCTCTTACAAAAAAAAGTCTTAAAATGGAAAAAATCACATTGCTTATGGAATAATCCAGTCCATTACAACATGATAACCAGTGGCGGAGCTTGACCAAAAGTTTCGAGTGGGCGTAAAGTGATAGGACCCAAATTTTTTTTCCTATCGTTATGTTTCGGGTCGGGTCGGCTATTCGATTCAAATCGGGTCAAATAATAGTTCCAAATAAAACAAAATGTATATTTACCAAACTACCCATCATTTATATACAAAGTTTATAAATTTTTAGGATTTACAATTTAGGAAAAATAATCGGGGGGGGGGGGGGAGGGGAGGGCAATCCTATATAATTTTAAAATTTTCGGACGAAAAATCGGAACTTGTACACTTCTAACCAAAATATTGGGGTGGGCGGGTGCACCCCCGGGCACCCACTGTACTTCGCCTCTGATGATAACCAAATGATGTGTGTAAAATGCAACATATAAATTACATCAAATGTGGCATAAAACTAACCCTTTTTTAGGACTAATGTTGGAAAAAGTGTATTTTGTCTTCCTTTTGTATTTTCAGGGTTAAAAGAGCTTAAATGGACAAAAGAAGAAAAAAATGCAGCTAAATCTAACAATAATACAAGAAAAGGGATAAACGTGGCATGCCCGACCCCCCGACAGCATCTTCCCAAGCAAAAACAAGAGAACATAAGGCTGAACACGCCCCGTGCTCAATGAGCACGGGGGCGTGCCAAGTGTCTGCAGAAAAGACAAAGCTGTAGAAGCTTCTATCGCCCACCACGGGGGCGTGCCCAGTGGACACGGGGCCGTGGTCAACGCTAAGATTCGCAGAATCTAGGCAAATCTTGATAGTACAGATACGCTTCTGCACACGGGGTCGTGCCCAGCGGACACGGGGGCGTGGTCAACTAATGCAGACAAACTACATTTAATGAAGAAAGAAAAGATGGGTGGACACGGGGCCGTGCCCAATGGACACGGGGCCATGTCCGGGCTTCTGTGTAGGCTATAAATAGGGGTGCTTGGCTCACTTGCAAACCATCCCTTGGCAAACCACCTCTCTCACACTTCACCCACCCACCACCACCATCACAACCCACATCCACCACCATCATCCATCATCCATCATAGAGTGTGTGAGTAGTCTCGGGATTCAAGATTAATCGTAAGAGTTCTTGACAATCAAAGGCCATGTTTGCCTAAGTCTCTTACATCACTTGGTGAAGACAAGTGTTTAGTGTAATACTTTTTATTTTTAATCTTTTCGCACTTTTTATTTGGTTATGTATTAATGAATTTAATAATTAGTTTCTTATGATGAAGGTGAATCTTCCTTATCATTTGTCCGTGGTGTCTTGGCGTTATTTTACTTTCTATATAAAATAAAAGATTTTCACCACTCATATCTCCACGGTCTATATGGAGATATGTTGGCTACCTGGTCGGGGGTTAAGGGAATGGTTTGGTAAGAGTCTTGCCTTGCTCAGTGTATAGATCCTGCAAGGACCTGGGTCAAGTTTAGTAGGACCTCCTTCAATACCCACTGGTATTGGAAGGCGGGGGTCCGAACTCCTTGACCCCCCATATGTAAACTACTATTAAAACTTTAACCCGACTATTTAGGATTGTATCCCTGCTGACTCAAACTACTTAGCCAAGGGTAATGTCACCTTCAAAAGAGGGGCCTACCGCAATATGCATTAATAACTTAATTAACTATCTTTCAATAATCCAACCCTTTAGGATTGTATCCTTGCTGACTCAAACTACTGGGTTGAGGGTAACTTAACCTTCAAAAGAGGGGCCTACTACTATAACTAAGATAATCTCTTAAAAAGTGCAAAAGTGCGAAAATAATCAAAGGTTACACTAAAGGCGAGTCGGATCCAAGTGATTCATCTTGTCTATCTGTTTTTATTTTTATTTTTTATTTTTCAGCATTTTTAGTTTTTATTTTCTAGTTTAAAACCTTTTTCTAAATTTTTGATTTGATTAGACGTTGAGGATAAACCGGTACTAAAAGCTCTTGTGTCATTGGACGACCTCGGTATCTTACCAACACTATACTACGCTCACGATGGGTGCACTTGCTCATATGTGTGTTTGGTGTTAGTAAAGTATCGTGTTTTATAAATTTAAAACTTGACTAAAGTGTAAAAGGGGCTAAAAATATACATAAAATATATAACCACCACACACGCATCAAGTTTTTGGCGCCGTTGCCGGGGACACAAGGATTTTAAGAAAGTTAGGAATCAACGGCCTAATCGTTTATTTTTTCTTATTTTTCTGTTTTCTTAGGATTTTTCTTAGATTTTCAGCTTCTGCAGAACTCAGCACGGGCCGTGCCCGCTGAACACGCCCACGTGCCCAATCTTTGGTACTGGCAATCCTGTTTTAAGTCAGACAGTAGCTGAACACGGGGCCGTGCCCACTCAACATGCCCCGTGCTCAAGCATCAGTTACTGAAAACAGAACCGTAAGATCCCGACGGTTGGTAATTTCTGACACAAACATGAGTGATACTGCTTTTTTTTACTATTGGCCCTCTTATGGTACGTGGTGTCAAATATGTGGTGGCAATCATAAAGATTTAGAATGTTATTTTCTAAATTATAAGCCCCACTATATAGACCCATTGTTTTCCTGTAGCCTTAAGAGTGGTGAAAGTAAAAATAATCCTTATCTCTCCCTTGAATGCTCTCAATCGACTCTTCTAAGAGAAATGCTTCTTGATGAATTATTTCAAATGGAAGATCTAATTCTTAGTTGGGTAAAAAACTTGAGATGGATATCATTAATTCATCTCAAAACGATACCCAAGAAGAATTGTTGAGATCACATTCGAATAAAAACAACTTTGTTGTTCCCAATATCACCTCTAACTCTGGCGAAGACGTGAGCGATAGTTGTCCCTGTGTCGATTGTGCCGTGAAGGACTCCCCATCGACTTTGTTCGATGCATACATAGACCTGAGCGATTCGGCATACACCTTCTTTAACGAGAGCCCGAGAAAGGGTTGGACTTGTCCACCTACATTTAGCATAGGAATCACACTTACCGACAACCTCTTACGTTCTCGTCTAAATCTCGAGCAATTAAGGTATCTCAGGCACTTCGGGGTTGTTCCGTCCAGTAAGGAACCACTCGATCCGGATGAATTCCTTAGAAATAGACGAAACTTCATAAACAGCCTCTAGACACGGGGCCGTGTCCAGGTCAGCACGCCCCTGTGTCCACCAAAAGATTCTCGTCTGACTTTTTGTCAGAATACGGTTAAAATGTGTCAGGATCTTGTCTGCACACGGGGCCGTGTCCAGCCGACACGGGGCCGTGTACAGCATGCTATCGTTTTCTATAAATGCAGCCAACATTCCTGCACATTTGGACCACTCCAAGGACAAAGATTTGCTGGGATCTTCACACATACCATCCTAGGTATATTCTAAAGAAGGTTCTCAACAACCATCTTGTCTTTTCCACTTTTATCCATTACCTTCTTCTTCAATTTTTCCTTAATACATCCGTTAGAGCTTGAAATCACCAAGATTCCAAGCTTTATGATGATGTTTGTTAGATTTTTATTCAAGGAATCTTGTTAAAGATAAGCTCTACAACAGTGTTTTAATTATTACTGCTTAAAATTGCTTTAAAAATCATGAAAATAATTTAAAACTCCAAGATTCCTTGTTCCAAAAATCTGCAGACATCTGAACACGGGGCCGTGCTCAATGAGCATGGGGCCGTGTCCGAGGTACTATTCCAATAAAATTGAACTCTTTTCGGTCTGTTTTCTCAGAATGGCGAGCAGAACTAGCGGAACATCTTCATCGCACTCCAGGAACAACCGACAAGGGAGAAGGTCATCAACGGTTGAAGACTCTCTTGTAAACTACGTTTACGCTTTAAGAGAGGCCATTGATGAGATGACGGGAGTGGAAGAAGTATTGGTCGACCGTATCAATCATTTGACGGTGGAGCTAGAGGGATGTCTTCGGGAGGTCAACCTTTTGCACCAAAGGTTGAACATTCTCGCTTCTCCTCCTTTGGTACCAATCATCACCCAAAGGGCATGGAATGTGGTACCGGAAGTCATCATACTGGCCGAGTGGTACACTATACACCCGGAGCCCCCTCGAGACATACTACAAGGGGTTCCGGTTGGTGTCACTCCCCCTCCGCAAGATGTTGAGGAAAATGAGCCCGCCTTCTTCCTCCCAAGAGAAATAGAAGAATGTCTTTAACAACATCTAGGGAATACCCCTCGGTTTGGAGTTCTACAAAGCCTTTAAATACTGGAAAGCTATTTCCGGAATTTTGATTCCTATCATAAAAGTAGAGCTCCCTAGGATGATTTTATGCATCACTTGACCTATCTATCTTAGGACTTTTAGTTTTTTATTTTTCTTCTTTGTTTTTAAATTTCTAGGACCTATGTAATGTGTTAGTTTTAATAAAATGATGGTTTAATTAAATTGGTGTTTGGATGATGTTGTAATGGGTAAAACACACTCGAGATGGTGAAGGATACCAAGGGAAACTTGAACCAACGCCCCATGCATAAAAACAGAGCCTCCCGCAAATTTTTCTTCATTACAACAAGTTCAGCACAGGCCGTGTCCAGCCAGCACGGCCCCGTGCTGAACCATCTGCAGAAAATCGCCCAGTTCAGGTAACTGGAAACGGGGCGTGTTCACTGAACACGCCCTCGTGCCCAGGCTTCTGTTACTTTTTACTAATTTTTGTTACTGGCGACCTGAACACGGGGCCGTGCCCGGACACCACGAGCCCGTGTCCAGATGCCCAGTAACATAAAAAATTGTTTTTAAACACACTTTTACACATTCAATCAACCTAAAAAATTATTTTTGGGACATATTGAGGACAATGTGTAATATAAGTGTGAGGGGATGCTAAAACCTTGAATTTTGCAAGTCCTAATTACAAGCCTTACACAAAACTCTATTGGAACCGCTAAACACCCCAATTTTTTTCAAAAAACTTTTCATTTTTTTTACTTGTCTTGGTTTAATTTGAGAATTACAAGTTCTAAAAGGTTATCTTTTTACAAATTTACAACCGATAGCGTCGTGATAAAACGAACCAATATAAGAAAATTATGAAACGAGATGACAAATCTAGTTAAAATTTGATTATATATACTTGATCACATAAAAACCCATTCCCACAAAAAAGTGAGTTTTGAGCCTTTATTGAGCATACAAATACACATCTTTAATCTAAATGCTCATTTTTCGTTTCTTGTGTGAATAGCCGCTTGGTTCTTACAACTCTAGAACTTGCCACGACGATACATTCCCGGTCCTTACCAACTTAAACCTTAGTAAGTAAATAATGGAGGCATTAGGACTAACCCTTTTTTCTTTCAACACCATTATTTTTCTTTTTTTTACCACCTACCCAAAATCCCCATAGTTAACCCCTTTGAGCCTAAACCTTTTCATTTCTTAACCCAAATCAAACACCCTTTTTACCCACCAAAACCCTTTTTCGTTTTAAACCCTTTATTTTAGTAACAAAGCTCGGTTTTCTTGTGACTTCCTTATCTAAAAAAAATTATAGAGAAGAAAAGAAAAATGAAGTTAGCAATAAACAAACAAAGCTCATCAAAAGAAGGCTTGTTTGAATAATGATTAATTGGAATAAAAAGTCACAAAAACAAAATGTTTTACGAAAACCGACGCTTTTTACGCCTTTCGCCCTTTTCTACTAACCACTAACCCAACCACCTACCTTTAACCCAAGCCTAACCCTTCCCCCAAAAGTCCTCTTGATATTTACAAAGGTTTATAGTTAAAAAGGAGGAGGATTGATAGCTTGGCAAGCTTATGGTAGGAGTAAGTTCAATGCCGCTCTCGAGTGCTTCACAAAAATACACCTTCGGCCGAGTGTTGAATGATCCCCCGTGAGGTATGTGAACTTATATATAAATTGAATTTTAAAGAGGCATGTTATGCCCTAATAAGTAATTTATCTTATGTAATATTCTAAATAAATCATGACAAATAGGATTGTAAATAAAATAAAAATAAAACCTAATAACGAATCTTGGAATCCCGACACTCTATGACAAGCCCAAAAACCATCTCTTCTACCCATTCCATTTGGGAGTGTAAGCCACATTGTAAAGAGTTTTGCTTGAGGACAAGAAAAAATTCAAGTGTGGGGGTATTTGATGTGTGCAAAATTCAACATATAAATTACATCAAATGTGGCATAAAACTAACCCTTTTTTATGACTAATGTTGGAAAAAGTGTGTTTTTGTCTTCCTTTTGTATTTTCAGGGTTAAAAGCGCTTAAATGGACAAAAGAAGCAAAAATGCAGCTAAATCTAACAATAATACAAGAAAAGGGATAAACGTGGCATGCCCGACCCCCCGACAGCATCTTCCCAAGCAAAAACAAGAGAACAGAAGGCTGAACACGTCCCGTGCTCAATGAGCACGGGGGCGTGCCCAAGTGTCTGCAGAAAAGATAAAGCTGTAGAAGCTTCTATCACCTACCACGGGGGCATGCCCAGCGGACACGGAGCCGTGGTCAACGCTAAGATTCGCATAATCTAGGCAAATCTTGATAGTACAGATACGCTTCTGCACACGGGGTCGTGCCCAGTGGACACGGGGGCGTGGTCAACTAATGCAGAAAAACTGCATTTAATGAAGAAAGAGAAGATGGGTGGACACGGGGCCGTGCCCAATGGACACGGGGCCGTGTCCGGGCTTCTGTGCAGGCTATAAATAGGGGTGCTTGGCTCACTTGCAAACCATCCCTTGGCAAACCACCTCTTTCACACTTCACCCACCCACCACCACCATCACAACCCACATCCACCACCATCATCCATCATCCATCATAGAGTGTGTGAGTAGTCTCGGGATCCAAGATTGATCGTAAGAGTTCTTGACAATCAAAGGCCATGTTTGCCTAAGTCTCTTACATCACTTGGTGAAGACAAGTGTTTAGTGTAATACTTTTTATTTTTAATGTTTTCGCACTTTTTATTTGGTTATGTATTAATGACTTTAATAATTAGTTTCTTATGTTGAAGGTGAATCTTCCTTATAATTTGTCCATGGTGTTTTGGCGTTATTTTACTGTCTATATAAAATAAAAGATTTTCACCATTCATATCTCCACGGTCTATATGGAGATATGTTGGCTACCTGGTCGGGGGTTAAGGGAATGGTTTGGTAAGAGTCTTGCCTTGTTCAGTGTATAGATCTTGCAAGGACCTGGGTCAAGTTTAGTAGGACCTCCTTCAATACCCACTGGTATTGGATGGCGGGGGTCCGAACTCCTTGACCCCCTCATATGTAAACTACTATTAAAACTTTAACCCGGCTGTTTAGGATTGTATCTGATATTCACCAATTTACACATATTTTTGTCCCCAATTTTATCCCCATTTTATGTGTTTTCGGCCGTAAAACCGTTAATCGGATACTTAATCAGGTATACTTTTGTTTACAGACCTAAAACAGCATGCCAGACAAGATGATAGTGAAAACGAGGACTTTCTGGACGAAACGACAAAGCTGCGAACATTCTGTGAAGATTCTGACCTGGGCGTTTGGCACGGTCATGCAATGAGTGGAACGACCGTGCATATCCGGCAAAATAACCCAGCCCAGCAGTGAACGACAGTGCAATCCGGAGTGCAACAAGATCTCGGAGTGGAACGATCGTGCGACTAGAGGCACTCCCGTACAAACCCGACGATCAAGTCCAACCCGGAACTGCAGCACCAGTGAAGTTGTCCGTGCCAACAGAACCCGGAGATGCACAATTGTGCGGCCTAAGGAACGGTCGTGTGAGATCGACGACTGGTTAAGATCTGATGATGTCATGTGGTATGGTGAACAGTAACTCCAATAATGCAAAAAGTGAACGGTCGTGCACTTTATTGGCACGACCGTGCCAATTTAAAATGTTATAAAAAACATGCAGAAACATTCTGCTCGAAACTCTGGATATTTTGGGAGCTCTTCAGGCGATTTGCAGGCTCCGGAGGCATTAGCTTTCACCCGGATTCATGCCACATTGTGCCGTTTAGCTCCGTTATCTTCCGGATGCTTAATCTAGTGCTTGTTTATGGTTTGGTTTTCTAATCTTTCCATAATTTTGTTAATGTTTCAAGCATTTAGATTAATGTTCTATGTATTATTGTAAGCCTTTGGGAAAAAACAACAATCCTTTGCTTAAGTATAACCATTAGTATGTTAATTTTGTTTGTAATGACAATTGGAAGTATTTTCTATGTTAATCTTTGATGATTAGTTTGCAACCTTGTTATTGATGTTGATTTCTTGATTATAAGTAATTATGTTGGATGATTAGTATTTGGTTAGTTGAGATAATTGAAAGATGAAGCTTAATTAATCATGTATTAGTAAACTTTGAACTTGGTTAACTAGTTTAGCTTGGTTAAAATGTGTGCACCATGATACTAGAAACGGTTAGTGGTTTAATAAAATGTAATTATTGTTAATCAAGAAAGCTTTCCGTCACGTAAGGACCTTAACGGGTTAAATGGTGTTGTTATGAATTCTTGCCATGAATTGTTAACTTAGTTAGTAGTTTAGGCCAAAATTGCTATCTAGGTAAATTTATATGCAAGATTTGTAAAATGAACTCGGTTGTGATTTATGTCACACCCCGACCACGTAGAACATAAAAAACGTGGCGGAAATGTCGGGGAGTGTTGTAACAGAATTAATTGTTTCAAATCCATGGTAATTGAAGTTTCGTTTTATTGATTAAAAGTGTTACAATGTCTTAACAAACAAGGAAATACAACATAATTAACTAGTCTTGCATCTTTTATTGTCACTAAAGCCCAAGTCTGCTTATGTGTATCTTGATCATCTTATGCAACAGCTCCTGAAAAACACATGTGAAAATAGGTACGTCAGCATAAAAATGCCTGTGAGATACATAGGTTTTGTGAAAATAGGTTTCATGACTTATGTTTGAGAAAATGTTTAGTCATGAACCTTGTAATTTGCTTTGTTTTGTAAATCATTTGAAAAAAAACGATAAGATCAGATGATATGTATAAATAAGAGAATAATGTATGGTTAAATGAATAACCATTGTAAAATGAGTTTGTATAAGATAAGTTGTTTGTAAATCAATGTCTTGTGAAAAGTATGTTATTTGTATAAAATGTTATATGTCTCGAACTGAAATGATTCAAATAACGCTACGATATGTAATACCATACAAACACTTATATATAGGAAGTACCAGCGGCGTATCCACCATGCTTGTATCATATTACACACGCATCGTTACTTAATCACTTAATCAAACCAAACCACCAATGTAAGATGTCTATGTTTAAACCAATTGTCAAATGTATTGAATAATATACCAAAATATTTATGTCAAGATGTAAATCATGCAACGTATAACCAATGTTGAAAATGTTTATTTGTCAAATGTAAATCATGTAATGTGTAACCAAAATGATATGTATGGCTAGTGAAATGCATCAACTAAACCATAGGTGAAATGTACAAAACAAAGTATTGAAGTAAAACTTGGTTTAAATCAAAGTTATGTTTTGTGTAGTAAATGTATGCTATACCGATATTAGACATTTATGCGGTATTGTGAAAATTCATACATCCAAACCTTGCGACAGTCGGATAACCATGTAAAAATGGGTTATCAAAAGAATATGTATTCGGATTCGGTCATTCTTTACGTCCAAACAAACCCGAGATTTCAGGAATGGGATTTGTCAAGTCCTATGGTACCACTACCTACTACCGAGCGGCATGATCGGTGTTAATGAATGTATAGTATAGTTTAAACAAACCAAATGTCATACCAAAATGTAAGCATGTTTTATGAAGATAATGTACCGAGTATGCTAGAGTAAACATACAAGGTAGAGCTGTAAAACAATGTGTCCATATGTTACTGGAACATATGCAACAAAGATGCAATGTAAAATAATGTACTAAGCATGTACTAAATGGACATACATAGCATGTGATGTGATGTAAAACAATGTACTAAGTATGCACAAAATGGGCGCACGTAGCATAAAACACAATGAAATCATGTACTATAAATGTACTAATAAACATAGCAAGTATATGATGTGAAAACAGGAAAGCATGAAAGTAACAAGTAGGCACATGTGTTTCACCCCAAAACAGTTTGGAAAACAGTAAAAGAGGGGTCTATGTACTCACTTGAGATTGCTCAGAAGTCTTAAGATAACCACCAAGCAACGCTAGAGATCACGGAATCAAACGGCACCTAATATAGGTAACTATGTTAATAATCGGACCTAAATCGGATGATTGGATAGAATGAGGGTTCGTAAACCAAACGAGTATAGAGACTCGTGTCATATGGTTTAACAAAGCCTTCATGCTAAATGAAACCTAACCTAAGCGTTTGTGACCTATTACGGCCCGTTTCGGTAGCTTATGCTACTTTAACGCGTCGTTCGCGTGAAACGCGTTCGGAACGCCTAACTAGTCCTATGACAAGTAAAATATGCCTTAACATGTCTAATATGATTGTTAAATCAGTTTAGATGACAAAAGTTATGTTAGATATGTTTAAAACGAATTTTGGCATCAAAGGGGTATTTTGGTAATTTACCTAAGGCATATAAACTACCTATCATACAACTACTTAAACGAAGCGACCATAAGGTATAACCTCGGAAGGTTATTCCCTATATACTATGGTCACCTAATGTGTTTGGTCGGATCCTAATGATCGACCAAATGGGTCGGGTTCGAAGGTATAAGCGATTTATTAGATCGCTTACCCTACGACCCTATACAACGTGGTAATCAGTAGGCATAGTCCCAAGGGACTATAACCATCGTGATTACAATCACGTTGCGAAGTTCAAACGAACTTCGCATTGACCATAAACTGGTCAATGCAGAAAGTCAAACAAAGTTTGACTTTCAGACTCGAAAAGACTCGAAAAGCAATAAAAGAACGAAGGAACACTTACGAAGGGTCCCCGAATGCTAATCTAGATCAAAATAGCTCAGGTATGAAACAAAGGTTTCAACTTAGAGCACAATTGATCAGATTCTAGTGAGAAATGAAGTTGGGGTATGTGGGTATTTATAGATTTCGGTCCACCGTTAGGATCGTTTCTTGGAGAGGAGGGAATGATCACACCCCTACACTTGTTGGAATGTTGTGGTTACTGAATTTGGCCACCATAAGAGTTTAACATGTGGCACTTGACCTTTGGGAAGTGTTAGGAGCTGCCAACTTGTGTTAAAAATGACCTTTGCTGATCAGAAGGGGCCTAGCGTGACGCTAGGGGGGCTAGGCGTCGCGCTAGGGGTCCCCTGATCAGCAAACACTTTCAAATGCTCACCTTTCAGTCCCCGTTGCGTATTCAGGCCATTTCCGACGTGTTTAAGGCTCGTTAAATCATTTTCAAGGCTCCACAAGGATGCCTATACATTGTGGACATGAAACATGCTCAAAAATATGCCGGATGTTGGTTCGTTTGGTCGTACGATCGCGATGTTCGGTTAATTACGACGGAATGCGCATAAGCGCGAGAAACGATCTAAATTGCGTGACGAATGGATTTTTCTTATGCCAAACACTAAAATAAAATAGTTTAGTGCTTACATAAATTTTTGGATGTCCAGATGTATTCAGAACGAAAGTTATGCGCGAAAGTGCAAACTTGTGCACTTTTTGACACTTTTAGTCCCTGAATGACCCAAAAGTTTATTTTAGCATACCGAACACCTCAAAGCCTATTTCTAAGCTATTTAGAGGATATTTATGGCATGTTTAACTTATGGTCATGTTCCGGAATGTTCGTTACAGTTCAAATTGGCATACTTTCGCAGTTTGTCAAGTTTAGTCCCTGTAAGCGAATTAACTTGTTTTTGCCATACCAAAGCCTTCAAAACTTATTTCTAAGTTATGTAAGGGTTATTTAAGGTGTGTTAAGTATATGTTGATGTTCCGGAGCGTTCGTTGCATTAAACGGGTTATATTTACGCATCAGTGCGCGTATAACCTTCTAGAAAGCGATTTAAAGCTTGAAATCGAACAAGAATTGATAATGTGCAAAGGATACACATATTTGTACATGTCCCAAGTATGAAATACAATATTTCATTGATACAGTATTTGTTTGATGACCGTGGAGGCACAGGTGTTACAGTCTCCCCTACTTTAGGAAATTTCGTCCCGAAATTTTATTTAGAGGAAACTTGTGAGAGTTTAAAACATGAAGTTGAAAAGATCGAACAACATTGGTTAGGGTTCTGAACTTCTAGTAACTTTAATAACATCATGCTTGCAATGTAAGAGGGATACTTATATACAAGTATATGAAGCGTCATTGGTGCGTCCACCGTACCTCCATTACATCGTTCTCATTTCGTTATTGTTGTCACTATCGGTTCTTACACATAATAAATCTTACTGTGGTTACCGTGCACTGAATCTCATAATTATGTACGCGTCCATAATTAGACAATTCCTTGCATAGTTCACACAGTCTATTTTATAATGTGTAGAGGAAAACCAATGAACAAACCTGTGATGAGTGTGACTAGGCCACCATAGGGTCCCTTTTATTAAATCAATAAATGATTTTAATAGACAACCAAGGAGTCTTTTCAGCTTATATCATCACATGTCATTCTTAACCAGATTTTTTTTTGAATCAATCTTTTTTACTAGACCACTAAAAGGGCCTCTTATGAATCATGGAGTGGTACTATATAATCCAAGGGTCTTAACTATTACATAGAAGCCCATTAAGGAATTAAGGTAGTACCTTTTTGAATATCCTACTACGAATCCCTCATATGAAGATATGAAAAATTCTACGAGGATTTGGATAACGAATGTCCAGAGTATACAAAAACCCAAAATGCATAAAAGAAAACACAAGATGCATAAACACATAGTCATATAACCACAAAGATTGTTTGATCTAGATCTTTAATTTGTTAATTTGTTTTGCTAACAGAGCGCATGTATTTAAAGCACACTAGGAATCCATCTCGTGGATTTCATTTGGTACTTTAAACATTATCAAGAATCTAACTATAAAGATAGAAAGATTTTTAAAAGAAAAATTCGATTTCGATTATAAGGAACCGAAATGTTCGAATTTAGGTACATAAGGAATCCAATCAAGGACTCTGATTTGAATGATAATCATCCACAAGGGTCTAAATGTGAAGATAAAAAGATCCCATATGGATTTTAGAAGTTGAAGATGTTTTGAAACTTTTTACTGGATGTGCTTAAGTCAAAACATGAAGTAAAATGCTTATGAAGTTGAGATGCTAGATATGTCAAGGCGACATATGAAGCGAAATTTGAAAGTTAAGTCAATGTATGTGGAAAATATTTTTGGAAAACTATGCATGGGGTTCTAAAAAATGTGTTCAATGTTTTTGAAACCTTATATATAATACTTTTGAAATCATAAAGTAGGTGTACTAGGTAAGTATATTTATAAAAATGTTTTAAAATCATGCGAGATGAATTTTGAAATTATGTATAAGGTTTTTGAAAGACATGAATGATGCTTTTCGAAATCATGCACTTGATAAGAAAATGTAATGTGTTAATATTGTTTTCAGACTATATGAAATATTCTGAAATTATGAAAGTTGTTTTTGAAATAACATAGACAATGCATTTGAAAAAAATTTGTCTTCAAACTATATGAAATGTTTTGAGATCATGAAGATTGTTTTTGAAATACTTGTACTGTGTATGTTGAAAAATCAAAACGTAATGGGTATGAAATTTGAAAATACCCTTAGTTATCTAACCAAAGATTCGAAGGCACAGATGTGCTGAAGCATGATTACTCACAATGTCACTTTATTTTCTGTACTTTGTTTCTTAGAGTGAAACGAGTACTTAAAATTTTCGAGGGAATCATGAGCGATCATTTGAAAGAGAGAAATCACAAGAGTAGTTTGTAGGGTACATAGTTTCTTGATGTAGGTATCATAGGAAAAGTCATACACACATGTAACTACACTTGTATATCAGAATTGTGAACAACAATTTATTTATAAACAAAACAGATTGTTTCACATTACAAGAAAATTGATAAACAAAAGCATAAGACAGCAACATCTTCTAGTCAGCCAACTGCTCATCCGTGGGTTGGATTTGCATTAGCAAGCTTTGGGCAATCCCTTAGGAAATGGCCCATCTCGCCACAGTTGTAGCAAGACCCTGGTGAGAAATGAACTTGAGCAGAGTCAGCTTGTGGTTGATCTGGACCACCTTGGTTCGGGTTACATCGACAAGCACTTACCAGGTGACCAACTCGCCCACATGATACACACAGACGACACGGTAAGTGAGCTTGGTGATGCCCATTACATTTGTCGCATATTGGTGCCGTCCCCTTGTATTGCTTCTTAGAAGGTGGTGTTGCCACCCGGATGGGTCTTGTTTGATTTGGTACTGCTGTAGTTGGGCAAACCCTTGCCGTATGACCTATAAGTCCACAAATTTGGCATTTGCGGCACTTCACACTAGCCTGATGATGAAGGCTACATTGGTTGCACAAGGGTGCAGTTCCGTTGTATTGCTTCCTAGCAGGGGGTTGAGTTGGTTGGTTGGGGATGGCTTGACCATTGTGAGCGACCATGGCGAAGTTCTGAGAAGCCTTTCGCTTCTTTGACTTCTTAGGGGATCGTTCATCCATGGTCTTTGATTCCTTGATTGCTTTCTTGGCTGGTGGTGCTGTCATTTGGCTAGGTCTTGCCTGTTTTGGTGTCACCGCTGCTGGTTTCCTTGAAGCCTTACGTTTCTTTGGTTTAGATGAAGGCTTGGCTTCTGCTTCCTTTCGTGGCTCTTGAGTGGCTTCATTGTTGAGACGAGACATAGCAATTCCCAATTCCACAGTCTTCAGAATCACTTCGCCTATTTGTTGGGCAAGTTTGGCTGTTTGCTCGGGCATTTGGCCGTTGCTGAGAGGAAGAGACATTCTAGAAGAAAATGAAAGACATAGGAAGAAACAAGTGAAAGATTATTGGACAAATAAAACAAAATGACAACGCATAGAAATTGCGATCATTTGTTTGTTACCTAAGGCAAACAAATGAGACGGTGACTAATCAAAGTAAACAGGTCTTATTAATGTATCACTGAAGACATGCTCGCCTATAAGTGAACACTCATCCCAAGAATTCCCAGGTAAGCACAACTGGTCTCGCGTCTGATGAGATATATACGAAGTGCTTGCCTAGACAGAAAACCCAGAATACAGGCATTCACCCTTCCAGTTTGCACATATTCACATTATAAGACCCAAACTTTGACGAGATTTTGAAAATTCAAAGGGGTTCAAAACCATATAACAGAGAGTTCAAAACCTTACAATAGAGGGTTCAAAACCTAGTAATCAATCATCCTAGAACAGATGATTAGTTTTCAAAGCGGTTTGGAAATTTATGTTCTTGTTGAGGTCGTCGCCTAAGGATAGGTGACGGTATCGTTTTATGACTAAACGCAAGTAAACTCGTGTTAGGGTCCTAAGAAGGTTATAGACTAGGTCAAAGTATTACTAATAACCTAATTCCCTATAACCATGAGCTCTGATACCAACTTTTCTGTCACACCCCGACCACGTAGAACATACAAAACGTGGCGGAAATGTCGGGGAGTGTTGTAACAGAATTAATTGTTTCAAATCCATGGTAATTGAAGTTTCGTTTTATTGATTAAAAGTGTTACAATGTCTTAACAAACAAGGAAATACAACATAATTAACTAGTCTTGCATCTTTTATTGTCACTAAAGCCCAAGTCTGCTTATGTGTATCTTGATCATCTTATGCAACAGCTCCTGAAAAACACATGTGAAAATAGGTACGTCAGCATAAAAATGCCTGTGAGATACATAGGTTTTGTGAAAATAGGTTTCATGACTTATGTTTGAGAAAATGTTTAGTCATGAACCTTGTAATTTGCTTTGTTTTGTAAATCATTTGAAAAAAATGATAAGATCAGATGATATGTTTAAATAAGAGAATAATGTATGGTTAAATGAATAACCATTGTAAAATGAGTTTGTATAAGATAAGTTGTTTGTAAATCAATGTCTTGTGAAAAGTATGTTATTTGTATAAAATGTTATATGTCTCGAACTGAAATGATTCAAATAACGCTACGATATGTAATACCATACAAACACTTATATATAGGAAGTACCAGCGGCGTATCCACCATGCTTGTATCATATTACACACGCATCGTTACTTAATCACTTAATCAAACCAAACCACCAATGTAAGATGTCTATGTTTAAACCAATTGTCAAATGTATTGAATAATATACCAAAATGTTTATGTCAAGATGTAAATCATGCAACGTATAACCAATGTTGAAAATGTTTATTTGTCAAATGTAAATCATGTAATGTGTAACCAAAATGATATGTATGGCTAGTGAAATGCATCAACTAAACCATAGGTGAAATGCACAAAACAAAGTATTGAAGTAAAACTTGGTTTAAATCAAAGTTATGTTTTGTGTAGTAAATGTATGCTATACTGATATTAGACATTTATGCGGTATTGTGAAAATTCATACATCCAAACCTTGCGACAGTCGGATAACCATGTAAAAATGGGTTATCAAAAGAATATGTATTCGGATTCGGTCATTCCTTACGTCTAAACAAACCCGAGATTTCAGGAATGGGATTTGTCAAGTCCTATGGTACCACTACCTACTACCGAGCGGCATGATCGGTGTTAATGAATGTATAGTATAGTTTAAACAAACCAAATGTCATACCAAAATGTAAGCATGTTTTATGAAGATAATGTACCTAGTATGCTAGAGTAAACATACAAGGTAGAGCTGTAAAACAATGTGTCCATATGTTACTGGAACATATGCAACAAAGATGCAATGTAAAATAATGTACTAAGCATGTACTAAATGGACATACATAGCATGTGATGTGATGTGATGTAAAACAATGTACTAAGTATGCACAAAATGGGCGCACGTAGCATAAAACACAATGAAATCATGTACTATAAATGTACTAATAAACATAGCAAGTATATGATGTGAAAACAGGAAAGCATGAAAGTGACAAGTAGGCACATGTGTTTCACCCCAAAACAGTTTGGAAAACAGTAAAAGAGGGGTCTATGTACTCACTTGAGATTGCTCAGAAGTCTTAAGATAACCACCAAGCAACGCTAGAGATCACGGAATCAAACGGCACCTAATATAGGTAACTATGTTAATAATCGGACCTAAATCGGATGATTGGATAGAATGAGGGTTCGTAAACCAAACGAGTATAGAGACTCGTGTCATATGGTTTAACAAAGCCTTCATGCTAAATGAAACCTAACCTAAGCGTTTGTGACCTATTACGACCCGTTTAGGTAGCTTATGCTACTTTAACGCGTCGTTCGCGTGAAACACGTTCGGAACGCCTAACTAGTCCTATGACAAGTAAAATATGCCTTAACATGTCTAATATGATTGTTAAATCAGTTTAGATGACAAAAGTTATGTTAGATATGTTTAAAACGAATTTTGGCATCAAAGGGGTATTTTGGTAATTTACCTAAGGCATATAAACTACCTATCATACAACTACTTAAACGAAGCGACCATAAGGTATAACCTCGGAAGGTTATTCCCTATATACTATGGTCACCTAATGTGTTTGGTCGGATCCTAATGATCGACCAAATGGGTCGGGTTCGAAGGTATAAGCGATTTATTAGATCGCTTACCCTACGACCCTATACAACGTGGTAATCAGTAGGCATAGTCCCAAGGGACTATAACCATCGTGATTACAATCACGTTGCGAAGTTCAAACGAACTTCGCATTGACCATAAACTGGTCAATGCAGAAAGTCAAACAAAGTTTGACTTTTAGACTCGAAAAGACTCGAAAAGCAATAAAAGAACGAAGGAACACTTACGAAGGGTCCCCGAATGCTAATCTAGATCAAAATAGCTCAGGTATGAAACAAAGGTTTCAACTTAGAGCACAATTGATCAGATTCTAGTGAGAAATGAAGTTGGGGTATGTGGGTATTTATAGATTTCGGTCCACCGTTAGGATCGTTTCTTGGAGAGGAGGGAATGATCACACCCCTACACTTGTTGGAATGTTGTGGTTACTGAATTTGGCCACCATAAGAGTTTAACATGTGGCACTTGACCTTTGGGAAGTGTTAGGAGCTGCCAACTTGTGTTAAAATTGACCTTTGCTGATCAGAAGGGGCCTAGCGTGACGCTAGGGGGGCTAGGCGTCGCGCTAGGGGTCCCCTGATCAGCAAACACTTTCAAATGCTCACCTTTCAGTCCCCGTTGCGTATTCAGGCCATTTCCGACGTGTTTAAGGCTCGTTAAATCATTTTCAAGGCTCCACAAGGATGCCTAAACATTGTGGACATGAAACATGCTCAAAAATATGCCGGATGTTGGTTCGTTTGGTCGTACGATCGCGATGTTCGGTTAATTACGACGGAATGCGCATAAGCGCGAGAAACGATCTAAATTGCGTGACGAATGGATTTTTCTTATGCCAAACACTAAAATAAAATATTTTAGTGCTTACATAAATTTTTGGATGTCCAGATGTATTCAGAACGAAAGTTATGCGCGAAAGTGCAAACTTGTGCACTTTTTGACACTTTTAGTCCCTGAATGACCCAAAAGTTTATTTTAGCATACCGAACACCTCAAAGCCTATTTCTAAGCTATGTAGAGGATATTTATGGCATTTTTAACTTATGGTCATGTTCCGGAATGTTCGTTACAGTTCAAATTGGCATACTTTCGCAGTTTGTCAAGTTTAGTCCCTGTAAGCGAATTAACTTGTTTTTGCCATACCAAAGCCTTCAAAACTTATTTCTAAGTTATGTAAGGGTTATTTAAGGTGTGTTAAGTATATGTTGATGTTCTGGAGCATTCGTTGCATTAAACGGGTTATATTTACGCATCAGTGCGCGTATAACCTTCTAGAAAGCGATTTAAAGCTTGAAATCGAACAAGAATTGATAATGTGCAAAGGATACACATATTTGTACATGTCCCAAGTATGAAATACAATATTTCATTGATACAGTATTTGTTTGATGACCGTGGAGGCACAGGTGTTACAATTTAATCTAGTTTATGCTTGTCTCGGTGGTTGCATTGTGTTTATCGATGTCACTTTCCGTGTTTAAGTGAGGTTAGAAAACCTCTAACGTATGACTAACTTATTTTTAAGAGATTATCATAGTCATTTATCAATTGCACGTTAAAGAACAATTTTAGGTGGTTAAAGTGTGGTTATCGTTTTAGCTTTCCGAATGATTGTCATGTTAGGATTCACGAAAGGGATACTAATTGTCTTGAAAATGAATAATTGACCAAATGTTTCTAGTGGCAAAACCGACTTGATTCACATGCTTTGGTTGTGTATAAAGCAAGGCTATTTATCTATCTTCATATTTGAAGTCTACTATATTTTTATAAGTATTTATTTATGCTTACTTTAGTTTTTAGAAAATCACAAAACTTATCTTTCTTCCATTAATTTAATGACAAAGGTCTAGTATTATTCCTCCGCCCATTTCCTTGGATCGATACTTGGTTCTTACCAATACTTTACTACATATGTGACGGGGTACACTTGCCTCTTTCATGTGTGTTTTGATGTTAAAGTATAAATCACTTTTATAAATTTAAAACCGAATCGTGTGTAATTTCATTATAAAAATATGTAATTTCATTATAAAAATATGCTACTCGCAGCTGGTGAGCAGGAGCAGGTGGTACCCACTGAAGCCGAGGGCTCAGGGGCAACAAGAAACGCAATCATGGCAGACGATGAGCGACCTTTGAATGACTCGAATCAGCCCGAAGGGGCAGGCCTGGAGCCGAGTATCCTTCACCCTACTATAGATGCACCTACATTTGAAATTAGATCTAGTATTATTAACTTGGTGCAGAATTCAGTACAGTTTGACGGGCGTGAGCATGAGGTTCTCGGGAGACATATCGCTGCTTTTCTCGCTATTTGTTCGACATTTAGGACTATGGGTGTTTCGGAGGATGCAGTTCGGTTGAGGTTGTTTCCTTTCTCGTTGCGTGACAAAGCTAGAGCTTGGCTTATGTCACTTCCAGCTGGGTCCATCAGGACCTGGAATGAGTTGGCGGAGCTGTTTATGCAAAAATATTTTCCACCTGAGAAAACAACCAAGCTAAGAAACCGGATTGTTACATTTCGCCAGGATGAGGAAGAGTCGTTGCACGCGGCCAGGGAGAGATTTAAAGATTTGTTGATTGATGTTCCATATCATGGCTTCTCCAAGAGACAGCTGGTCTTGACGTTTTATCAAGGGCTCAGTTACAACACGCAGGAGCAATTAGACGTGAATGCAGGAGGCGATCTAGGAATGAAGACGCCGAATGAAGCGTATGATATCAAAGAAAGAGCTGCATTGAAGTCTAGCTCACGTCGCGAAGGAGATAGAGGTCGGGCAACATCATCATCATCAGCACCTCGCGTAGGAGTTCACGTTGGGGACGATTACACGACCATTACTACACAAATCTCGGCTCTTGCAGCGAAATTCGATAAGTCCCAGATGATCGCACAAGCTGGTTCGGGATGTGACCAGTGTGGAGTGTCACACGAGCCTGGTGCGTGCTTTCAGGGAGTCGTGTATGAAGGCCATGAAGAAGTAGACTTTGTAAGTAATCAGGTGAGGCCGCAGAACTATCCCTACAGCAATACCTATAATCCCGGATGGAGGAATCACCCAAATTTTGGGTGGCGAGCGAATACGGGCAATCAAAATCCATTGGGATTTACTCAGCGCGCTCCAGCGCCACCGCAGGCTTAGGGTCAGTAATTTCAGCCATACAACCAACCTTACCAGCAGCGTCCATATTCGTATCAGAATCAGGGCACTGGGAGTAGTTCCCAGCAGCAGGCCCCTCAATCTAGTTCCAAGCTGGAGGATATGATGGCTCAGCTTCTTACTAGTTCCTCGAGTGCAAATCAGTTGGCAGAAAAACGATACCAACAAAGCGAGGATCGTTTTCTTTCCCACGAGGGAGAAATGAGGAGTCACAAAGCCTCGATTCAGAATATCGAGAATCAGGTTGGTCAGCTGGCACAAATGATGTCTAAAAGGCCCTCAGGAGGTCTTCCAGGCAATACAGAGCCAAACCCGGGCGGGTATGTGAATGCGATTATGACCAGGAGTGGTAAGACTACCGGACCCGACATATCGGACTCATCACCGATCACTGGAGCGGTCCCGACTGACACACCGGACGAGGTGTAAGCCAGGCTACGCCCAGCAAGTATAGCACAAGTCCAGGAGCCAGTCAAAGATTACACTCCCGCAGTACCTTATCCAGGCAGGCTGAAGAAACAGAAGAACGAATAACAATACGGTAAGTTCCTTGAGTTGTTTAAACAACTTCACATTAATATACCGTTTGTTGAAGCCTTGGCCCAGATGCCAAAGTATGCAAAATTCCTAAAGGACATCCTCTCGAATAAACAGAAGCTCGAGGATATATCATGTGTGGTGATGAATGAAACTTGTTCTGCCGTTTTGCAAATCCGTTTGCCCACGAAAATGGGAGATCCGGGTAGTTTTACGCTTCCTTGTTTGATAGGAAACATGTCTGTTAGCCATGCATTGGCTGACTTAGGAGCTAGTATCAACCTTATGCCTTATAAGGTTTTTACTAAACTGGATCTGGGTGAGCCGTCACCCACTAGAATGAGCATTCGGTTGGCAGACCGCTCAATCAAGTGTCTGCATGGATTTGTTGAAAACATGCTTGTTAAAATCGATAAATTTGTTTTCCCTGTGGATTTTGTTATTCTTGACATGGACGGAGATTCAAGAGTACCTTTGATACTTGGACGCACGTTCCTCAATACTGCGAGGACGATTGTTGATGTGGCAGCTGGCCAAATCATGCTCTGAGTAAATGACGAGCACGTGACATTTGATATCAAAAGATCAATGCAGCATCCGCAAAGTCATGATGACATGCTTTACTATGTCGACATTGTTGATGCACGTGTGTGCTCTTATTTTCAAGGTACTGGTGAAGAGATTGATTCGGACACACGTCTGTCGTGTGGGGACCTGATTGGCATTACGCAGGAGGGCCACGATTTCGAGCAGCCAGTCTATCAGATTGGTGACGATGGTTCCCAGAGTCCGGAGCGGTTTCTAGAAATTGGCCATGTAGAAGAAGAGAAGACAAAACCTTCGATTGAAGATCCACCGTCTTTGGAGTTGAAAGAACTCCCACCACATCTCGAGTATGCATTTCTGGACGAGGAGTGTCGCTTACCGGTCATCATTTCGGCATTATTGGAAAAGGATGAGAAGAATCAGCTTCTCGAGGTTCTTAGACTTCATAAGAGAGCCATTGCGTGGAAAATCATGGATATCAAAGGCATCAATCCTTCTTTCTGTACTCACAAGATTCTGATGGAAGACGAGTACAAACCCTGTGCACAGCATCAGAGGCGGTTGAATCCAAATATGCAAGGCGTGGTGAAGAAAGAAGTGATTAAGTTGTTGGATGCCGGGATGATTTATCCTATATCTGACTCTGTGTGGGTGAGTCCAGTGCAGGTAGTACCCAAGAAAGGTGGTATTACTGTAGTCACAAATGATAGGAATGAGCTAATTCCTACCCGTACCGTCACTGGGTGGCGAGTTTGCATTGATTACCGCAAACTCAACGATGCCACTCGTAAGGATCACTTCCCGCTTCCATTCATCGACCAGATGTTGGAACGTCTGTCGGGGAAGTTGTATTACTGTTTCTTGGACGAGTTCTCTGGGTACTTCCAAATTCCTATTGCTCCTGAGGATCAGGAGAAGACTACCTTTACCTGTCCCTTCGGCACATTCGCCTACCGGCGTATGCCTTTTGGGTTGTGTAATGCACCAGCGACCTTCCAGAGATGCATGGTTGCAATTTTTCATGATATGATCGAGGATTCTATGGAGGTTTTCATGGATGACTTTTCGGTATTTGGGGATTCCTTCGATCATTGTTTGGAAAATTTGAAAAAGATGTTGAAGAGGTGTGAAAAGACGAATCTGGTCCTAAACTGGAAAAAATGCCACTTTATGGTGAAAGAGGGCATAGTTCTGGGACATAAGATTTCTCGCGCTGGTATGGAGGTCAATCCAGCTAAAGTTGACGTTATTTCACGGCTTCCGCCTCCCACCCCTGTGAGAGCGATACGGAGCTTTCTTGGTCATGCGGGGTTCTATAGGCGATTCATCAAGGATTTCTCAAAAATCGCTAGGCCCATGACCCGTTTGTTGGAGAAAGACGCTCCGTTCGTATTTGGAGATGATTGCTTGAGGGTTTTTGACCTTCTCAAGAAAAAGTTGATTGAGGCCCCTATTTTGGTTGCACCTGACTGGAGTCTGCCATTCGAAATTATGTGCGACGCAAGCGATTACGCTATAGGGGCCGTTCTGGGTCAAAAGAAAGAAAAGCACTTTCACCCGATCTATTATGCGAGCAAGACTCTTCACGACGCTCAAGAGAACTACACCACGACTGAAAAAGAGCTCTTGGCGGTTGTTTTCGCATTTGACAAATTTAGATCATATTTGGTGCTTTCAAAAACCATTGTGTATACTGATCACGCAACCATCAGATATCTCTTCAGCAAACAGGACGCTAAACCGCGTCTAATCAGATGGATCTTGTTGCTACAGGAGTTTGATATCGAAATTCAAGATAAAAAGGGTGCGTTGAATGTAGCGGCTGACCATCTATCTCGGTTGGAGCATGGAGACATCGAGGACGCGCGTTGGGATTCAATCAATGACAATTTCCCACACGAGTCATTGATGGGTGTTGAGATATGCGATGAGTCACCTTGGTTCGCCGACTTTGCGAACTATCTTGCTTGCGGGATTCTGATTAAAGGGTTGACTCACCAACAAAAGAGGAAATTCTTTTCGGATGTCAAGCACTACATTTGGGACGATCCTTTCTTATTCTGGGTTGGTGCTGATCAGGTTATCAGAAGATGCGTTTCAGGGAAGGAGGCGACTGATATTCTGCGCCATTGTCACGAGGGACCTACTGGAGGCCACCACGGAGCTAATTTCACCGCCAAGAAGGTGCTGGATTCCGGGTTTTATTGGCCGACTATTTTTTGTGATGCGCAGAGTTGGGTTAGAGCGTGTGATGCCTGCCAGAGGGCGGCTAATATATTGGCACGTGATGAAATGCCTCAGAACTGGATACAAGTTTGTGAAGTCTTCGACATTTGGGGGATAGACTTCATGGGACCATTCCCCCACTCACGAGGAAATAAGTACATCCTGGTCGCGGTTGACTATATATCAAAGTGGGCGGAGGCACAGGCCTTACCTACCAATGATGCCAGGGTGGTCGTGAGATTTTTGAAAAGTTTGTTCGCCCGGTTCGGCGCTCCGAAAGCGCTTATCAGTGACAGAGGGACCCACTTCTGCAATACACAGCTTGAGAAAGCTTTGTCCCGCTATGGTGTGCATCACCGTTTATCCACGCCCTATCATCCACAGACAAGTGGGCAGGTGGAGGTCACAAACCGGGGTCTAAAACGAATCCTTAAGCGGTCTGTTGGTGCAAACCGCAAGGATTGGTCGGACAAACTAGATGAGGTGTTGTGGGCTTTCCGTACAGCTTTCAAGACCCCTATTGGGACTACTCCCTTTAGGCTTGTATACGGAAAAGCGTGTCATTTACCGGTGGAGTTGGAGCATAAAGTGAAGTGGGCTCTAAAAACCGCAAATCTGGACTTAAAAACCGGAGGTGAATCCCGGTTTCTTCAGATTCATGAATTGGAGGAGCTATGACAACAAGCTTATGAGAGCTCCGTGTTGTATAAAGAGCGCACAAAGAGATTTCACGATAAACGCTTGAAGGACCACAAACAATTCCAAGCGGGCGATCTTGTTCTTCTTTACAACTCGCGGTTACGCTTATTTCAAGGAAAATTACATTCACGTTGGACAGGACCATACACGGTAAAAGAAGTATTTCCATATGGGACTGTTGCAATAGAGAACGCGGACGACGTTATTTTCAAGGTAAATGGGCACCACTTGAAGCTTTACGTTGCCGGGCCGATCGAGTCGGCGGTGGAGGTTATCGAACTCCACGCTCTGCACACATCATAAGTGTGGGGAGGAGAGTCTACGCTACTGACTCGTGGATTAAAAATGTAGCAAGAGCGACTTAAGCACTTTAGGGGTAAATTCGTCACTTTTTGTGTTTTTATCGTTTTAGCGTAATTTAGGCGTGTTTTGTAGGTTTCGTTAGTTTGTACAGTTTTTAGACGTGCCGAGCGTAGGGTCTATGTGGGAAAAATGTTAGAACAGTTTGCGGATGGTAAAAATGGCGAAAAACGGCCAAAACAGGTGCTGAAAATGCATTCTGCAGAAAAAACTGATCTGCAGATATGGCACGGCCGTTCCATGGGTCGCACGCCCGTGCGTTTGCGGGCTGGCCGGCACCTCGAGTCACACCCCCGGTGCAGTTCCGAGATCATCGTGCCAGGGTGAACCATGTTCGGCGACGCACGACCGTGCGAGAGGTCGAACGACCGTGCGTGAGGCTAGGGGCATTTCTGTCATTTGGCAGTATAAATACCCTCATCTACAGCCCCCCTTCACAATTCAAAAACGCTATCCGCACCAGCCGTTCCAGAGCGATTTTGCCTCAAATCGCATGATTTCTTCGCACGGTTTCACACATCTCTTCGCATGGTATGTTCTTTCTTGTCGATTTCCTGTTTCATTTTTGTCTAGGTTAGATTCGTTTGATTCTTCAAGGCTTTTTAGGGTTCCCTTCATAAACACAAGCGAAAACCTAACCCTTGCAAGATTGTTATGTTTCGTGAACACCCGGTCGGATTTCTAGCCCCTGTTTGCCAAAAATTTGATAATTTTTTAAAAAAATATGGCTGTTCAAAGTTCAGGGGTTCGGATTCTGCAGAAACGTAGTCGCACGGACGTTCCTCGTGTGGAACGGTCGTGCAGTTCCGGCTGTTCATGATGGTTTGTTGTTGGCTCGGTGATGCACGGTGGTGCCGTTGGTCGCACGCCGTGCAGTTACGATATATGCCGACCACCAGTGCTGATTTTCGGGAACGCACGACCGTGTGGTTGGTCGCACGCCCGTGCCAAACGCCCAGATCAGCGAGACAGTAGCTTCATAACAGTGTGTTCGGCTGCTCCGAATTAAATTTTTTCTGTTTCTCCTGTTTTAACTGTCTTCCCTCTTGCAGATGGATCATCCCTTCTTACAATTCGATCCCGAGGACGAGAGAGAAAGTCTTTGTATCCCAAAACTTCACGCTTTATGGAATAGGCGAGGGCAGTTTGGCATCCCCCGGAGGCTAGATTGGGATGTTATGAGAGATTTAAATCAGCGCGAACGACTAGAAAACATGCTAACTATTCCGCTTTCGCGTTTGGTCACCATCGACCGCCCCACCTATCGTGAGCTAACGATAGAATTCTTCGCCACGTATTTATACAACAAGCCAAGAGCTTATAAAATTCCAAACTTCCACTACAAGGAGAGGATAACTTTCAGATTGGGCGGACGCTGGCACAATTGGTCGATGGGCAGATTGGGTCGGAGACTTGGAATCTACACAAATGAAGATATGGGTTCAGAGTTTTTCACAGATGAGTTCACCTTCCCGAGCGATGAAGCGCGGGCCGCGTTTTGGGCTCAAAATGCAGTTGGTGACCCATACGATCCTAGAATGTCAAAAGCTTCAAGGTTGAGAGACCCGTTGCATAGAGTCATGCATCATATATTCAGCCATACCATCTGCAGGCGCATGGACAGTTTGGGGAACTGTCCAACACCAGATCTGATATTTCTTTATGCGCTGGTTGAGGGGGTACACATCAACCTAGCTGCGAGGATGCGGAGTATTTTGTGAACAGCTCAGGGAGAACGTCCAGCGGTCAAATTCATGGTGGTCAGTATGTGACCGAGATCACCTACAACTTGGGGTTAATGACTGATGAGGTACTTCAGGGTCTCACTTTGGTGACCGAGGGTTTATATGTTGATATTCGGTCGTTGAAAGCCATGGGGCTTATTGCTGAGACAGATCGCGGGGATCGATTGAAGGGTTTGAACAACGAGGTCTGGGACCCGTTGCCTCCAGCAGAGGCGGAGGATGAGGATGAGGAGATGGGAGAGCAGCATGAGTAGCACGAGTAGCATGAGCCACAGACACCACCACATTCAACACAGCATCACGGATACCACCAACACCAGGATTGGCCTGAGGGCATCCCGTCTTATCCTGATCTCTACCAGCAGTTTCAGCAGATGCAGGTGAGTCAAGAGCATTGGCGTACCAGTTTAGAGCAGTTGTATGCTTGTCAGGAGCAGCAGCGCATTAGTATTGAGTAGCTGTGGGTTGGTCAAGACCAGCTGAGAGCAAACCAAGACTTTATGCGCCTGGAGGTGTAAGCTGGGTTCTCATATCTCTTCGGGGGTCTTCATAATGCATACCCGAACTACTTTCAGGAGCCTCCATAGTTCCCATTCGGGAACCCACCTGGTTATGGAGATGCAGGCCCATCCAACACGAGAGATGATGCGGGTGGCGATGACGAGGATTAGGTGGTGTTGTTTGTTGGTGGTTTTATTATTTCAGTAGTTTGTTTATCGGGTGTTCATTTTGGTTATTATTTCAAACACCCCCGGTTATGTACTTTATATTTCTGACACTTTCGTATGTTTGCTTTATGTCATGTTGGGATATTTAGTACTTTTATTTATATAAATTATGGTTTATTTGTGTTTATATTGTTTCTGTTCTGTTTTCCTGTACCTTGTGACATACTTGCAGATTTTGGCTATCAAGTCTTGGACCGGAGCACATCAAAGATACAGCTTGGAAGTCTCGTTGCATCAAAATCATCTTTAGGGGAGTATTATTCTCCTTTATCTCTATATTTCAGGTTTCGCATTGGGGACAATGCGAAGTTCAAGTGTGGGGAGGGGTTTAACTTGTTAACTTTGTTTGTCCTAATAATAATAAAAATATCAGAAAATTCAATAAAAAATATATGTATTTTGTATATATTTTTAGCAAATAAACCGGTTGGTTGTGTTTTAGAAAACTTCGGACATGATAAAAACTCGACAAGTAAAATGAATTTTGAAAAAGAAAACCGGAAAGCGTGACAAACAAAGAAGGACTTGCATGAGAATTTTCACACTTTTACCCATTCCTTCCGATTATGTGAGCATATTTGAGCCGTAAAATTGTTATATGATTGTTCATTTCGGAGTAGGAGTGAGCTGGATGTCATGTGTAATTTAGAACTTGTCACTAGCATGCTTGTTAAGACCATGAACTTGCGAAATTGTGTAGAAGTGATAGAGGCACTTAGAAAACCCCTTTGTGTTAGCCTCGTTCTTTGTGTTATGTTTCCTGTAAACCTTACATTACCTTTAGGATTAACCATGTCGAGCCTTCCCGTTTACCTTTGTTTACCCAACATAATCGCCCACTTAGCCAAATTTAGCCTTTTTATGTTTTAAACCTTTTAGTGTTGAAACTCGGTCAAAATAATCGTTTAACTAGTGCTTGTTATAGTTGTTGTTTATTGTACAAATCCTTTTTGTTAAAAAAAACAAAAAATAAAACAGAAAATAAAACACCCTAAAATAGGGTGAAGTCGACAAAAATCAAGCAATTTTGAATGCTTAATGATAAAATCTCGATTGATAAGCTCGATTTCGCAAAAGTCACCTTTTTAAGGCGTTAGTATGTATAGTTGTATTGTTTTACGCTAGTTAAACGCTATTACCGAGTTTTAACCATTTCGCCACTTTAAAATATCCATTTCCATACCCATCACCCAAGCCTAACGTTTAAACCCGTAAAGTCCTCTTGATTTGCACTTTTTCGCATATTAGTTGGTGGAGACGAGATCTTATGACAAGCTTATGATATTACACATTTCATTGACGAGGCATTGAGTGTTTGCACATACACATTTTATGTATGTTTCACAAATAAAACCGAGTGTGTGTGAACATTGTGAGTTGTGTGAAGATTAGCATGTTAAGTCAATTGAAAGTGAAGTCATGGCTTTTTGGTTATCTACATATTTGCATATGCTTGTTTGGTTTGATTCAATTGATGTTGTCTTTCGAAAAACCGGCTAACCGTTTGTAGTTGTTTTAGTAGATAGTTTGTAAATTCTCGTTCTTGTTAGATTCTAGCTTTTATTGCATTTTAGTTTAGCTTGCTTGAGGACAAGCAAGGTTCAAGTGTGGGGAGATTTGATATTCACCAATTTACACATATTTTAGTCCCCCATTTTATCCCCCATTTTATGCGTTTTCGGCCGTAAAACCGTTAATCGGATACTTAATCAGGTATACTTTTGTTTACAGGCCTAAAACAACATGCCAGACAAGATGATAGTGAAAACGAGGACTTTCTGGACGAAACGAGAAAGCTGCGAACATTCTGTGAAGATTCTGACCTGGGCGTTTGGCACGGTCGTGCAATAAGTGGAACGACCGTGCATATCCGACAAAATAACCCAGCCCGGCAGTGAACGACAGTGCAATCCGGAGTGCAACAAGATCTCGGAGTGGAACGATCGTGCGACTAGAGGCACTCCCTTGCAAACCCGACGATCAAGCCCAACCCGAAATTGCACCACCAGTGCAGTTGTCCGTGCCAACAGAACCCGGAGATGCACGATCGTGCGGCCTAAGGAACGGTCGTGCGTGATCGACGACTGGTCAAGATCTGATGATGTCATGCGGTATGGTGAACAGTAACTCAAATAATGCAAAAAGTGAACGGTCGTACACTTTATTGGCACGACCGTGTGAATTCAAAATGTTATAAAAAACATGCAGAAACATTCTGCTCGAAACTCTGGATATTTTGGGAGCTCTTCAGGCGATTTTCAGGCTCCGGAGGCATTAGCTTTCACCCGGATTCATGCCACATTGTGCCGTTTAGCTCCGTTATCTTCCGGATTCTTAATCTAGTGCTTGTTTATGGTTTGGTTTTCTAATCTTTCCATAATTTTGTTAATGTTTCAAGCATTTAGATTAATGTTCTATGTATTATTGTAAGCCTTTGGGCAAAAACAACAATCCCTTGCTTAAGTATAACCATTAGTATGTTAATTTTGTTTGTGATGACACTTGGAAGTATTTTCTATATTAATCTTTGATGATTAGTTTGCAACCTTGTTATTGATGTTGATTTCTTGATTATAAGTAATTATGTTGGATGATTAGTATTTGGTTAGTTGAGATAATTGAAAGATGAAGCTTAATTAATCATGTATTAGTAAACTTTGAACTTGGTTAACTAGTTTAGCTTGGTTAAAATGTGTGCACCATGATACTAGAAATGGTTAGTGGTTTAATAAAATGTAATTATTGTTAATCAAGAAAGTTTTCCGTCACGTAAGGACCTTAACGGGTTAAATGGTGTTGTTATGAATTCTTGCCATGAATTGTTAACTTAGTTAGTAGTTTAGGCCAAAATTGCTATCTTGGTAAATTTATATGCAAGATTTGTAAAATGAACTCGGTTGTGATTTAATCTAGTTTATGCTTGTCTCGGTGGTTGCATTGTGTTTATCGATGTCACTTTCCTTGTTTAAGTGAGGTTAGAAAACTCCTAACGGATGACTAACTTATTTTTAAGAGATTCTCATAGACATTTATCAATTGCACGTTAAAGAACAATTTTAGGTGGTTAAAGTGTGGTTATCGTTTTAGCTTTTCGAATGATTGTCATGTTAGGATTCCCGAAAGGGATACTAATTGTCTTGAAAATGAATAATTGACCAAATGTTTCTAGTGGCAAAACCGACTTGATTCACATGCTTTGGTTATGTATAAAGCAAGGCTATTTATCTATTTTCATATTTGAAGTCTACTATATTTTTATAATTATTTGTTTATGCTTACTTTAGTTTTTAGAAAATCACAAAACTTATCTTTCTTCCGTTAATTTAATGACAAAGGTCTAGTATTATTCCTCCGCCCATTTCCTTGGATCGATACTTGGTTCTTACCGATACTTTACTACATATGTGACGGGGTACACTTGCCTCTTTCGTGTGTGTTTTGATGTTAAAGTATAAATCACTTTTATAAATTTACAACCGAATCGTGTGTAATTTCATTATAAAAATATGTATATACGCGCACACGTCAGTATCCCTGCTGACTCAAACTACTTAGCCGAGGGTAACGTCACCTTCAAAAGAGGGGCCTACCGTAATATGCATTAATAACTTAATTAATTATCTTTCAATAATCCAACCCTTTAGGATTGTATCCTTGCTGACTCAAACTACTGGGTTGAGGGTAACGTCACATTCAAAAGAGGGGCCAACTACTATAACTAAGATAATCTCTTAAAAAGTGCAAAAGTGCGAAAATAATCAAAAGTTACACTAAAGGCGAGTCGGATCCAAGTGATTCATCTTGTCTATCTGTCTATCTGTCTATCTGTTTTTATTTTTTATTTTTTTTTATTTTTCAACATTTTTAGTTTTTATTTTCTAGTTTAAAACCTTTTTCTAAATTTTTGATTTGATTAGACGTTGAGGATAAACCGGTACTAAAAGCTCTTGTGTCCTTGAACGACCTCGGTATCTTACCAACACTATACTACGCTCACGATGGGTGCACTTGCCCATATGTGTGTTTGGTGTTAGTAAAATATCATGTTTTATAAATTTAAAACTTGACTAAAGTGTAAAAAGGGCTAAAAATATACATAAAATATATAACCACCACACACGCATCACCAAACATATTTTCTTTTCGTTCAATCGAAATGATTCATTCTATTCCACTATTAATTCCTTTATACCAAACACTACCTCAATATCCACGTTATTTACGTTTACCTTTTTATTTTTTGGTACCTTTTATTATATTATTTTTACTTAACATGAGGGTTTGTATTTTCCATCAACTTTTTAGTCATTTTGAACCTTTTTATTTTCTGGTACCTTTTATTATATTATTTTTACTTAACACGAGGGTTTGTATTTTTCATCACTTTTTAGTCATTTTGAAAAGCTTATTCTATATCCTACATTTTCAAAGAAGTTGTACAGTAACACCTCTTTTATTGCATGGTATTTCTGTCACATCCGCTAAAATCAGAGTTGGCGTGATCTGACTGGTATCTTCATTGCACAGCGAAAGCATTTAATGCTAAGACTTCTAGAAAGTGAACGCCCACTAAGTACTCGAAACCCCATGATTCTCTTATTCCAACCGTGCCACAATTTGAAAATGTAACCTGAGAAAGAAACATGCGAAAAATCAACATAAAGTTGGCGAGTTCATAGTTTGTTTGAAAAAGATTTGATATAAATCTTTTTGGATAACCGGTTTTTAAAATATTGTTTGAGAAAACGAAATAAAAATCATTTTCCCGGCATGTTATATGAAAACTTTGTATTTGTGAAACTTTGTATGTATAAAGCGTTATGTTTGGAAAACTTTGTATTTGCAAAGTTTTGTGTCTGTAAAACTTGTAACCGTCAATGTCCGCACATGACAATGACAACATGCCCGCATGAGCCTGTGAGTTGTATGTAGGACAATCCAGTCCTTAAGATGAAAACCTTAAGGTGCATGCAAGATTTGTGGGTTGTATGTAGGACACACTGTCCCGTTGTTTGTATGCAGGACCAACCAATCCCCTTTTTGTATGTAGGACACCCAGTCCCGTTGTAACTAGGACCAACCCCGTCACTAGTCTGTAGCTCATGCATGTTTCGTAAACCGCTTATGTTTTTTGTAAAAAACCTGTATGTTTTGCATAAATCTTTCGTAAACCATTTGAGTTTATTGAAATTCACAAACCATTTGTGTCAGTTAAAATTTGTTTGTAGCATGGTTTAGGAATATGTAATTTTTGTTCATCGAAAACCTTGTATTCTTTTGCAAAACTTGCATGTCTTTCCACCCCGAAAACATTTATAAAAATGTAAAACTGTAAAAAAGGTGGGGTTATGAACTCACCTTGATATCCTTGTGCAAAGCTAGCTTAATGTGATTCTCTAATGTTGTTTCCAAAACTTGACTCGCTGGCATGCAATCTATGACATTCCCATCATGGAATAACTACAAGTTTCTAATAAAATGATGTAGTTAAACGACGTGTCACCGAGCTCTACCGAATCACTAACCGAACGATTCGATGGTAAGTTGCTAACTTAATGGAAACGAATAAGATGGACTTGTTAAGTTCTATTAATTTCGGTGATAAATACTAATTTTTGAGAACAGATAACTTCCAAAAGAATATATATATATATATATAGGGTATGGTTCATGCAATAACCACCTTTATTGCAAGAACCGCGAGAACCAATGTGAACACAAACAAAAATACGTAAAAAAACCTACCCCCCCCCCCCCAAGCTAAAATTCTAAAACTAAACCTAAAAAAAACCTTAAAAAATCTAAAAAAAAAACACAAAATTTTTTTTTAATATTTTTTACATTAAAATCGCTACTTTTAGTAGCCAATTTTTTTTTAAATTTAAAAAAAAAATTGGCTACTAAAAGTAGTGATTTTTGTATAAAAAAATATCAAAAAAAAGTGTGTTTTTTTAGCTATTTTTACGTATTTTTTGTTGTGTTCACATTGGTTCTCGCGGTTCTCGCAATAAAGGGTGGTTCCTTGTCCTATATATATATACGAATATAAATATTTTATGAAATCGTGTTAGTCGTCTCGAATAGTAGTACGTGTTTGTGGCGAATATTATATGAAAAATATTACATTGTAAACTCGTATAACGTATCGCGTCTCGTATATAATTATCACCATAATTACATATAGTTGTATGTTTGTTATAAATCGACTTAGTTGTTTGTTACTGGAATGTCTCGGTTAATAATATATATTGAGATCGTACGATGATATATCGTATGCCGTTTAAGCGATTGAAATTAATATAAACAGTTATATTTATTTTATAAAGTTTTCAAGTTGTGAATTTTTAAAATATGAACATAAAAGAATTATTTTATAAAAGAATATAAAAGAATTTCGAGTTTTGATGTTTGAAATATATATAAATAATTATATTTATTTTATAAAAGAATTTTCGTGTTTTTGATGTTTGAAATAAATATAAACAATTATATTTATTTGTTAAAAGTATTCAAGTTATCGACGTTTGAAAAAAATACAAACGATTATGTTTAATTTTATAAAAGGGTTTGCGTTATTGACCCTTGAAACAAATATAAACAATTATATTTATTTATAAAAGGATACGTGTTATCGACGTTAAGTTTTGTTTTAATCAAACACGTTTCATTTTACGGATTTTTAAGAAAAACGGGCAGAGTTTCCTCTGTTTTTGGACGATCCTGACAATGCAAGTTGTCATTGAAATTTTCAAAACGCAACGATACATGAAACAATATATATATATAGGCCGGTTAACGTACAATACCACTTATCCTACATTACGTACGCGATATCCACAGCCGTAGGATATTCAATCCATCAAAGTAATTTAAGTCACTTAATTAATCATATTTTTATATTCAAATCTTATAAAAGAGGTTAAAATCGTCATTACGAGATTGTAATCTCTGTAATTGACGGAAGAATAGTTCAAAATCGAACCCTGAATAAAAAATCGAACCCTAAATCAAATACAACAACGTAAGATTCTTATTCACAACCTCATTTTCCCCGCAGCGATTTCATAGCTGCTGATATGGGAGTTCTGAACTACAATAACATCGATCGACCATCGATCGAAGAAGATGATCCAGGATGATCATTATGATATGCGAATTCATTGTTTTCATGTAAAGATTTTGGTAGGCCATGCGAAATGCATTTTGAGCATGTGAAAACAAAGAAAGGTTGTTGATTTTTAAAAACATGTGAAAAAGAATTGTTTGTGGTTTGTTATAGTGTGCGAAATCTGTATCTAGCCACATGCGATTTTAAAAAGGTGATATTGTTTGTGGTTTGTTATAGTGTGCGAATTATGTTTCGAGACACATACGATTTTAAAAAAAGGGGATATTGTTTGTGGTTTGTTATAGTGTGCGAATTCTATTTCGAGCCACATGCGATTTTAAAAAAATTGATGCTGATGATTTCATAATGATCACTGTTAACATAAATACCCCTGAACTTACCACCCTACCTACATAATAAATTTACTATTTTAATGTATAATACCCAGGCATAAAAACCTTCCATATTAAGACTCCAAACACAAACACACACAAAAGGAAAAAATACGAGATAAACAACAACAAAAAAATGTCTTCTGAAGATTCAGAACAATTAAAGAACATTGCAATAAAGGAACTATTGTCAACTCGCACGTTGACAGAAATTAGCACCGATGTCAACTCTTCTCACTTGATTCTTGATTTGCAGGGGAAGATTCTTGCAGAAATCAAGAAAAATCAAGGCATGTGGGAGAGACTCCTTGAAGAACCATCATCTAGCTTCAGAGACGCCGCATTGAAGCAAATCAAGGAACAGTCTCGAGCGGATGACTTAGTCTTCTCTTTTCTGAATGATGCTCTGACTATAGAAAAAGAGAAGATGGAGTTCAGCTCGGCAGAACGTGACAAAATCTTTGCTTCAAGTAACTAGGTTTCTCTTTATCATTTTATAGTCTTTTATTGTGCTAAACAATAACAATAACTTTATGTTTATTATATTGTATTCTGCTTATTTTGTATACATGTTTTGAAAACATCTGATGGTTAATTATTATATATATATATCGCATGAATGAATTACATGTATATCGCATGTTTGTAATAAATACAAGATAACATAAATTGCATGTCATAAAATGGAAACACAATTAAATTGCATGTTACACTACTTATAAACTGATGTATATGAAATCGCATGTTTAGATACTAAAATCGCAAGTTAGTATACTAAAACCTCATGTATATTAAATTGCATGTTTCTCGTGTAAAATCGCATGTACAATTAAAAAATATAATCTTCATCCTCTGAACCTCTTCCCAATCATCTTATTTACTGCCATCATCACTCCTTCCACTATAATCTTCGAACTCATCTTCCTCTTCATCAACTTCGTCTTCGACCTCATTGACTTTGTGGCTGGGATCTTTTTCAATCTGGACTCCCTTCATCTTCTTTTGTTTTTTGCCTTTCAGTATCTCGCAAGTCCGAATATCATGACCTTTTCATTGCATACACTACATGTCCTTGTCCTCTTCCCTTTGCGGCTGATCATTTGTTCCTTCATTGATTTAATCCTTTTATGCGAGCCATGACATTTGTTGCTTATACCAGCTGGGACACGGACAGTAGGAGGTGCAGGGTCGGCCCAAGGGTAAGCCAAATGAGGCTTGGGCCTTGGGCCACCAAAACTATAGGGCCTCCACAATTGATGAAACCACAGTCCATTAATAAAAGATTTAGGGTGTGGATTATTAACAGATTGATGGTTGGTAGTGAAGTGGTTTTGTGAATGTATGGATATTGGTGAGACTTGGGTTCGAATCCTTGGTTCAGCATATTTTTCCCTTGTTTTTAAATTTTAACACAATCTTTCAAATAATTACACCTGGGCTCTTCAAGTTTAACTTTCAATTACATACATTTTTTTGGGGGAAAAGGTCACAAGATTTTACTTCGCCTTAGGCCACCAAAATGGTTGAGCCGGCCCTGAGGAGGTGCATTAGTTACTGATTGTTGATAACCAATCAACTTTGAAAATCGGTCAAACTTTAGATCAAGCTTATTGGTTATACGACTCTGGTCAACTTTTTCTTTAATCTGCTTCATTTGATCCCTGGCTAAAACAAGTTGATCAAGGTCAGTAATCAAATTGCTAACCAAATACTCCCCTGTATAGATGATTTCACGAGCAATCTGTTTAGCCTTGTATTGCTCATCCTTAGCATCGACCTTTACATCAAAAGTGAAGTTTAATTCATTCGGAACCACATCTTTTGTCCATCTCTTCATAACATATTTGTTTGGTATTTCTTTAACACCAAACATCTTGAAAAGAAAATAGATGTGTTTACATAGCAGCCCATACTGTTCAAAACGCAGACAGCTACATTGTGCAGTTACATCTTCTTCAAGATTCTTGAAACACACCTACACAAACAAAAAAAAAACAAAAAAAAAATTAAAATCGCATGTGTATGTGAACAAATTGCATGTCTAAAAAATCATTTTCTTGAAAATAATTTAAATCCGCATGTGTTCCTCAAAATCGCATGTTGTAAATCATTTTCTATATTAAATTCGCATGGGGGGTTTTCAAAATCGCATGTTTTAAAATATATTATGTATTACCTCTAAAAACCCTTCTCCATGAGCTTTAAAGTCTTTCAACGATATCCTTATCTAGGCACCCTCAATTTTGGTGTCCATTGGCAGACATTCGGTAATAGTTCCATATATCTATGTCTGCTGATTGAATAATATAGACCTGGTGTATATCTTAGCAACATCTTTTTCCAATGTAGTTTTGCTCCAATCATCAGGCTCAGTATATCTTGAAATATGATCATTCTTTCTATGATTGAACCTTTGGACATCCATTGAACCGTCAAAATGACTAAAAAACTCTACAAGAGTGAGTTGTGAATTAGCCACCTGGCAAAAAAAATGGTTCTCACTATCTGATCTTGAAGTTGTTCTCATAAGTTGTAACACCTCGTAAAAGCATGCCCAATAAAATAAAGACACGTGTCATGGAAGGTAACGTGTTATAAACCCGGATCAAGTTAAAAGATGTATGGTAGGATTTAAAAGTGTCGACATGTTAATTAATACCTCTGAGCGACCTAATAATAAATCCCAAACCTTAATCTGTTTTATAAACATCTAATATATACTCAAATCCGGTTATTTCTGATAATGCATAATTCAAATTGCAAAGATGGGATCCTATGAGAGTGTATACGACAAACTTTCATTCATGATTTTTAAAGAATCCAAGACAATTCTAATGCATGGCAAGGTTGTCATAACATTTTAGACCTGATCAAGTGGTCCCATACTGATATTAAAGGCCCTAAATTCGTAATATCAAAGTTGCATGGCCAAATACTAGAGATTCTCAAATTTTTGTCTTCTGGTCATCGGTTACAGACCGTATGGGTTTAGCCTTACGGTCCGCAAGCACTGTAACTGGGTATCTCAGAACAAGGTCGGTTGCGGACCGTATAATTTTGGACTTACGGTCCGTAAGATGTTCATACGGACCGCAAAGGGTATTTCTTACGGTCTGTAAGGCGGTCGCTGGCAGCAGAAAATTGGCAGTTGCCTATTATAACCGGTTACACCGCCTTAGTTGCATGGGTTTCGAAAAACAGGAGTTGAGCCAATGGTTTTACATGCATAGGGACATATGGGATCATCTGGAAACAATTGTTGGCTTTGTTGTAATGATCTTAGGAGATTTAAGGCCCTATATAAGAACTTGAAGTTGCAACATTTGGACTTGCTATTTTCAAATTCATTTCAAGCTGATCTCTGGAGCTTCTCTGGCTTTCAACAAGTTTCCTTAGAAACCATAATCGTGCTTAGGACTATTGTAAGTGTCCTTAACCTCCTAATTACGTTTATAATTAGTTTAATGGCCTAAAGTCAAACCCGTCGTAATTAAGGTTTGACTTAGTGATTAATCACTAATGGTCCAGTCAATTCTCAAATTAAGAGTAGTTTTGAGTTGGTAATTATATGGGTAATAAACCCTTAAAAGGGCACCCTCTGATTCCCACTCTAACTAGGTCAATTGTCGGGTCAAACTTAATAATAAAAAGTCAACAGAAAGCTAATTTTCAAATAAATGCATAATTAGAAATATAGAAGCCATACAACCTGTTTTATCACTAATATAACTTGGTAATTAATGTAAGAACATGTCTAAACATGTTCAACCCGATAATTTTCAGTTTAGGCTCGGTTCGGAACCGGAAGTCGCATTATTAGACTTTTGCTTTGACTTTCAGTTCTGACCCAATGTAGGCATGTAGCATGATTTAGAAATGCCTTAGAGATTTATTAGGACCAGGTTACATGTTAGTATAACCCTCTGTGGTTATACAACTTGGTTCATTAGTTATCCGATTCATATGCATGTTTCCGTTATATGCCTAAATGTTGACCGTTATGTCCTCTTGACCTTAAAATGATATTTTTGAAAATGTGAAAGAAAAGAAACCTTTATTACTGATATATAAACATGTCCCTAAATTTTCACATCAGTTTGAGGTCTAGATTAGGAGTTATGCTCAATAGCGTAATTAGAAAGCTTTTTATTAATTAAACGGCATAATTAGCATGAAGCTTATCTAAACCCAATTTTTGAAACCAAACTTTTTACCTACTGATGTAAAATAATATTTTGGGATTTTTGAAGCTTATTTATTTTTAGGCTGAGCATAACATAGAGTTATTGCTTTGATTCGGTAATTGTCGGTTTTGCCCTTTTGGCCTATAAAATGAGTTTTACATAATATTTTGATACCAAACCTTTTGCTACTGATTTTATATAATAAATAAAATATTTTGAGTCTTCTGGAATGATAAAAATATCAGCTTTTCTTATAAAACCCGGGAATCGCTTAAAATCGCTTTTTTACGCGTTTAAAACGCATAGTATGTATTAAAACCAATTTTCCCATATAAGACTTAATACCTACTAATGTTTTAAGTAAATTTATATATTTTAACAGTAAAGAAAAGTTTTAAACTCAGATTCCATGTTTTGACCTTTAAAGCCTATGTGAAATTACCAAAATGCCCCTACGGGGCATAGTTTGGTTATAAATAGTAAATTTCACATATTTGCAATACCCTACTGTTATGACTTATAAAAATAAATATTTTTACTGATTATATCAGACCTGAAACTCATATTTATTTTTAAACTCTTTTATAAGCTTTAAAATGACCAAAATACCCCTACGGGACATAACTTGAGTTTAAATTCATTTTGGGTATAATGGAAGGTATCCTACTGATATCACAACATGTTTAAGGCATATTAACTTAGGAAACCTGTATATTACTCTTTTGGTTACCCGTTACGCATTTTTCGCGTTCGGCGCGGTTTATGTAACTAGTTTACATAAATTAACGGGTCAAACCTTATCATTTTTATCTCAAAATCTAGAATGTGTTTAGTTTACCCATATTATACAAGTATATAAACTTGTCGGGTCTAAACCACACTCTAATCCGGTCATCGCTTAATCTTGCGTTTTGGACTGTATCTTCCTTTAAAAACTAACTGGTCTAAGTTTAGACTTAATTAAGACCCGTTAGGAATCTAATAGGTTATTAAAACCTTCGTTCCATATTAGGAGCCCGGTAAAAGCTACTTGCACTCGCTGTTTGTGAATTATACTTACTCAGGTAAACACTTTTAACTTATTTTCCCTATACGGGCTTGGGATACGGTATTATAATAATACCGCTTGGTCGGGTATGTAGTCATTTAAATCGGATTGTGGTTAATGCATTTACATAACTCGTTTTAATCTGTATTATTTGGTGTATGGCCTTTGGGGGTTAAATGACCATGTCCCGGATATCCTTGGCATCATTCAAAGAAATGGCCACGACCTAAGCACGGGGTGTAGGCATACACCTGACAGTTGCATTATGTAAAAACTGGTAATCCACTTAAAGGAATCAACCTGGTGGGCATTATACCTGTGGCGTGTCAGTTAATCTTGCCCGGCTTTTCTAACCGGCCCTGACAGACGGCAAATAAGTAAAACTGTATACAAGATTATTTTTAAATAATTGTCCCAAGTTATAAAAGATATTTTGTGCCGTGTGCATTCAAACTAATTTTTTTAAACTCTTTTCAAAATGGGTCAGTTAATTGTATTTACCAGTGTAAACTGACGTATTTTCCAAAAAGGCTAAGTGCAGGTACTAGACGAAATAGGCTGGCTACTCCTGGCATCATTAATCAAGCCTTGCAAGCTTTAGATGTTAAAGTCTGTTGAACAATGATCTTTTCAACTTTTGATCCACCTGTGGATCCTTTACAGTCCGTTTGTAATACTTTGATATTACTTTTTATTCGGTTTGTAATGTGATTCATCTTTTGCTTCCGCTGTGCATTTAAATTCTGTTGT
>JARYGA010000789.1:0-38474 GCA_030545235.1 Helianthus tuberosus
GAATGGATAATTCATTTTTCTCAACGGTTATTCTTTAGAATGGAAATGAAAAGATAAACAACGGATATTCATTTCCTCAACGGATATTCTTCAGAATGAAAATGAATGGATAATTCATTTTTCTCAACGGTTATTCTTTAGAATGGAAATGAAAAGATAAACAACGGATATTCATTTCCTCAACGGATATTCTTCAGAATGAAAATGAATGGATAATTCATTTTTCTCAACGGTTATTCTTTAGAATGGAAATGAAAAGATAAACAACGGATATTCATTTCCTCAACGGATATTCTTCAGAATGAAAATGAATGGATAATTCATTTTTCTCAACGGTTATTCTTTAGAATGGAAATGAAAAGATAAACAACGGATATTCATTTCCTCAACGGATATTCTTCAGAAGTGAAAAATGAATAGCTAGTTCATTTTTCCTCAACGGATGCTTCATCAGAATTGGAAATGAATAGGGTTAACTCTAGATACATGATAGAACTTGCTGTGATTTCCGTGCACTAAATTTCATAATTATGTATGCATCCATAATTACGTAATTCCTTGCACAGTCCGCACAGTTTGTTTTATAATGTTGTGGGGAAGGATGTCGAACTAGTGATGACGGTGACTAGACTACCATAGGGTCCTTTTTAATTAGATCTACAGAGGATCTTCTTAATTAGGCCACCAAGGAGTCCTTTCAGCTTGTATCATCCAGTTTAACTAGACCACTCAAGGGATCTAATTATGAAGCAGTACTTTATAATCCAAGGGGCTTATCTACTACGTAGAAGTCCATTAAGGATTTTAAGTAGTACCTTTGGGTATCCTACCAGGAATCTCTTGCACAAGGATATGTAAGATTTTACGAGGGTTTGGATAACATAATTTGAATCACATGACACATAAAAGGGAAACACATAAGCACATAACCACATAATTGTTTAATTGTTACCATCTTGTTATTGATTGCTATAAACTTGGCGCCTCGTACCTTGTTTCTCTTGGAAGAAACGGGTACTTAGGATTTTCGTGGAAACGCAAGAGATTAAACAAGGGAAGAAATTTGGGGGGTAGTCTGCTCTTCAAGGAATGCGGTTCCTTGATTGTCGGTATTGTAGAGGATATGTTGTTTATACTTACAATCACATAAATACATTGCGATGTAAATAAAAGATTTATTTATAAACAATGATAACAACAACCGTTTCATGGATCGTGACAACAAAAGAAAATAATACATAAGACGTGATTATTTCTAAACGATGTTGTCTTCTAGTTGATCATATGCTCATCCCTGCGCTGGATTTGCATTAGCAAGTCTTGGGGCAATTCCTACTAAAATGGCCCATCTCGCCACAGTTGTAGCAAGACCCCGGTGGAAAACGAGCTTGAGCAGGATTGTTGTTAATCTGATTTGGTGATGCTGCTGTTGGGCAAACCCTCGCTGCATGACCTATAAGTCCGCAATCTTGGCATATGCGGCACTTTACACCAGCATGATGATGTAGGCCACATTGGTTGCACAAGGGTGCAGTTCCGTTGTAGGGTTTCCTAGCAGAGGGTTGAGCTGGTTGGTTGGGGATGGCTTGATCATTGTGAGCGACCACGGCGAAGTTCTAAGAAGCCTTTCGCTTCTTTGACTTCTTAGAGGATCCAGTCTGTTCATCCATGGTCTTTGATTCCTCGATTGGTTTCGATTCCTCGACCAGTTTCTTGTCACCCTTACAGAAAAGCTTACGTTTCCTGATCTGCGATTCAGTCAAGGTTGCAGATAGCTCAATGGCCTGCCTAACAGTAGTAGGGTTGCTACCAGTCAAAATGTCTTGTATTGAGTCGGGAAGGCCATCAATGTACTTTTCGATTGCCTTATCCAAAGGCGTGACCATGTTTGGGCATAACAGACTTAACTCCTCATAACGGTCCGTGTAGGCTCGATGCTCACCGCTATCTTGCTTAAGATCATCAAATTCCCTTTCCAAAGCCCTGATCTCGTGACGAGGACAAAACTCCTTCATCATGAGAGCCCTAAGTTCGGCCCATGTCTGTGCTAGAGCAACCTCTGCACCACGATCCCTCATAACCCCGTTCCACCACGTAAGGGCTCTCTTCTGGAACACACTCGAAGCAAACTCGACCTTGCGATTGTCAGGACACTGCACATGGCGGAAAGTATTCTCAATGCTCTCGAACCATTGAAGAAGCCCAGTCGCCCCTTCAGAACCACTAAACTTGAGTGGTTTAGCCTGGTTAAAATCCTTGTATTTGCATGTAACATTGTTGTTGTTGGCTTGATTCCATTGAGCAAAGAGGTTTGGGAATTGAGCAGCCATTTGCTGCGCAATGATTTCTGCCAGTTCGGCAGTCGCTATCTGGTTCTCGCGTCGAGGAGGCATTCTAAAAGAGGAAACATGAAAAGAAACGAGTGAGAGAACTAGACGAAAAGAATGAGATGAACAAATCTGCTGAAAGCAAGGATAGTGGTCATTTTTTTGTTACTACAAAGCAACAAACGACACACAGTGACAAATCAAAGTAGATGAATCAAAAATAATGTATCATGAAGACATGCTCGCCTATAAGTGAACACTCATCCCAAGAATTCCTAGGTAAGCACAACTGGTCTCGCGTCTGATGAGATGTATACGAAGTGCTTGCCTAGACAGAAAACCCAGAATACAGGCATTCACCCTTCCAGTTTGCACGTGTTCACATTATTTAAAACCCAAAACCTTGACGAGATTTTGAAAATTCAAAGGGGTTCAAAACCTTACAATAGAGGGTTCAAAACCTTACAATAGAGGGTTCAAAACCTTGTAATAAATCATCCTAGAACAGATGATTAGTTTTCAAAGCGGTTTTGAAATTCATATTCTTGTTGTGGTCGTCGTCTAAGGATAGGTGACGGTATTGTTTTATGACTAAACGCAAGTAAACTCGCGTTAGGGTCCTAAGAAGGTTATAGACTAGGTCAAAGCATTACTAATAACCTAATTCCCTATAACCATTAGCTCTGATACCATCTTTTCTGTCACACCCCGACCACGTAGAACATACAAAACGTGGCGGAAACATCGGGGAGTGTTGTAACAGAATTAATGTTTCACAACCATGGAAATTAAAGTTTCGTTTTATTGATTAAAAGTGTTACAATGTCTAAACAAACATGGAAATACAACATAATTAACTAGTCTGCATCTTTTATTGTCACTAAAGCCCAAGTCTGCCTATATGTATCTTGATCATCTTATGCAACAGTTCCTGAAAAACACATGTGAAAATAGGTACGTCAGCATAAAAATGCCGGTGAGATACATAGGTTTTGTGAAAATAGGTTTCATGACTTATGTTTGAGAAAATGTTTAGTCATGAACCTTGTTATTTGCTTTGTTTTGTAAATCATTTGAAAATCGATAAGATCAGATGATATGTATAAATAATGTATGGTTAAATGAATAACCATGTAAAATGAGTTTGTATTAGATAAGTTGTTTGTAAATCAATGTCTTGTGAAAAATATGTTATTTGTATAAAATGTTCTATGTCTCAAACTGAAATGATTCAAATAACGTTACGACATGTAATACCATACAAACACTTATATATAGGAAGTACCAGCGGCGTATCCACCATGCTTGTATCATATTACATACGCATCGTTACTTAATCACTTAATCAAACCAAACCAAACAATGTAAAATGTTCATGTCAAGATGTAAATCATGTCAAAATGTCTATGTCAAATATCCATGTCAAATGTCTATGTCAAATATCCATGTCAAATGTCTATGTCAAATATCCATGTCAAATGTCTATGTCAAATATGTCATGTATGGCAAGTGAAAGGTCTCAACTAAACCATATGCACAAAAACAAAGTATTGAAGTAAAACTTGGTTTAAATCAAAGTTATGTTTTGTGGGAAATGCATGATCAAATGTCAATCATGTTAAAATGTCTATGCCGAAATGTCTATGTCAAATCAATTGTCAAATGTATTGGGTAATATGTCAAAGTGTTCATATACTGGATGAGCATATGCAACAAAATGTAATGTAAAACAATGTACTAAGTATGCACACAATGGACATACATAGCATAAAATGTAATGAAATCATGTACTATAATGTACTAACGAACATAGCAGGTATATGATGTGAAAACAGGAAAGCATGAAAGTAACAAGTAGGCACATGTGTTCCACCCCAAAACAGTTTGGAAAAACAGTAAAAGAGGGGTCTATGTACTCACTTGAGAATGCTCAGTAGTCCTTGAGTGACAACCAAACAATGCTAGAGATCACGGAAATCAAACGGCACCTAATATAGGTAACTATGTTAATTAACCGGACCTAAGTCGGAAGATTGGGTAGCATTAGGGTTTGTAAACCAAATAAGTGTAGGAACTCATGTGATATGGTTTAACAAAGCCTACATGCTAAATGAAACTTGACCTAAGTCTTATCGACCCATTACGATCCGTTTAGGTAGCTTATGCTACTTTAACGCATCGTGCGCGTAAAACGCGTTTGGAACGCCTAACCAGCCCTATGACAAGTGTTATATGCCTAAACATGTTACATAATCAGTTATGTGGCAAAAGTTTAGGTTACATATGCTAAATTACCAATTATGCATGAAAAGGGTATTCTGGTAATTTACCTAAGACATATAAACTACCTATCATACAACTACTTAAACGATGTGACCATAGGGTATAACCTCGGAAGGTTATTCCCTACCTACTATGGTCACCTAATGTATTTGGTCGGATCCTAATGATCGACCAAATGGGTCGAGTTCGAAGGTATAGGCGATTTATTAGATCGCCTACCCTACGACTCTAGACAACGTGGTAATCAGTGGGCATAGTCCCAAAGGACTATGACCAACGTGATTACACTCACGTTGCGAAGTTCAAACGAACTTCGCATTGACCATTACTGGTCAACGCTGAAAGTCAAACAAAGTTTGACTTTCTGACTCGAAAAGCAGTAAAAATAAGGAAAAGAACGAAAGAATACTAACCCAGGGTCCCCGAATGCTAAACTCAATTCGAAAATCTCAGGTATGAAACAAATGTTTCAACTTAGAGTTTCTCAAAGTGAATTTCTAGTGATTTTGAACAAAGGGGGGTGGGGTATTTATAGTATTCGGTCCACCGTTGAGATCGTTTCTTGGAAAAGGGGAAACGATCATGGCCGTACACTTGTCCAAATGTTATGGTGGCTAAATCTTGATCTTATCTTGCTGATTAGGCAAGTTTAAAACATGTGGATGGGGTTTAATCAGCTGCAAGTTGAAAAAACAAACATTGAATCTGGTCTGAAGGTGCCATGCGGCCCGCTTTAGATTCATGCAAACACAATGCGGGCCGCTTGGGCCCTCTGATCTGCACATATGTTTGAAAAATGACAGTTTCAGTCCCTGCACGTGTTTAAGGCCATTTCCGACACTTCTAAGGCCCGTAAAGCCAACTTTAAGGCCCTAAAATGTTGCCTAAACATTGTGGACATGAAACATGCTCAAAAATATGTCTGATATCAGTTCGTTTGGTCGTACGAACGCGATGTTCGCTTAATTACGACGGAATGCGCATAAGCGCGAAAAACGATCCAAATGACGAAACGAATGGATTTTTCTTAAGGCGAACACTAAAATATAATGTAGTCATGCTTACATAAATTTTTGGATGTCCGGATGTATTCAGAACGTAAGTTATGCGCGAAAATGCAAACTTGTGCACTTTTTGACACTTTTAGTCCCTGAATGACACAAAAGTTTATTTTAGCACACCGAACCCCTCAAAGCCTATTTATAAGCTATGTAAAGGATATTTAAGGTGTGTTTAACTTATGGTTATGTTCCGGAATGTTCGTTACAGTTCAAATTGACATACTTTCGCAGTTTGTCAACTTTAGTCCCTGTAAGCGATTAAACTTTGATTTCACCATACCAAACCTTCCAAAACTTATATCTAAGTTATGTAAAGGTTATTTAAGGTATGTTAAGCCTATTTCACTATTCCAGAGTGTTCGTTGGATTAAACTGGTTATATTTACGCATCAGAGCGTGTATAACCTTCCAGAAAGCGATTTAGAGCTTGAAATCGAACAAGAGTTGATATGTGCAAAAGATACACATATTTATACAAGTCCAAATTATGAAATACAATATTTCATTGGCTTGGTATTTGTTTGATGGCCGTGGAGACACAGGTGTTACATGAAAGAACCAGATCATCAATCCTGGACATTTAAAATGTTTATTCTTATAAATGTTTGAGGCTTGCATGTGAAAGTTCCAGATTAAGATCCCGATTGCAGAGTCTTAGGGGGAGTCTGAAGACGAGCTTGATGCAAAAGGAGGCTTGTTGCTAGTAATCTAGGTGTTGATCCTAAAAGCACGGAAGATTGATGAAAGGGGGAGCCTGAAGGAAGAGATCGAGAAGCTTAGGAAGCTGCTGAAGAAGCCTAAGCCTAGAGAAGAGAAGTTCAAGTCCCTGTAAAGTTTGAAAGACCAAGACTGAAGACTCCGGCTGTATCCAAGGGGGAGTTTGTTAGTGCATGATGTCTAAAGCCTACGTCTTAAGTCTAGGGTCTAAATATGTCATGATTGTATAGTAAAGGGGTCAAATTGTAAGTTTAAGTTTATGTTTAAGGGGTTTCTCTTGAAGGTGTTACATGTCGAGTTCAAGAGAAACGTCCGATACTATATATTGAGAATTAGGTTTCTCTTGAATTCACTTACACTTGCTTTCGCTTCAAGACACTCTCGAGGCGATTTCAAGAGAAAGCTCATAATCATCAATTTCTAGACGAAACTCTGCCAAAATTTACTCAGATTTGTTATTATTAGTTGGTTAACACAACTAGTAATATGGTGAATGTAAGTTTTCTCTCTGAATCGACCTGATTTTATCTGTTTTATTGTGTCGGCGTGGTCTGTTGTTAAGATACATAGATCTAGGGTTCTGAACTGTGTAAAACTGAAAATAAATCATAAGATCTATGTCGTTTTTGTATGAAGATGATTGTGAGATGCTTTAATTGTATCAGATTGTATGTATTTGTATGTTTGGCGTTTTGAACAGAACTTCATTGTCAGATCTAGTTTGTTTTAGGAAGTGTTGATGGTTAAAATTGGTTCCCTTTTGATCGGATTTGAACATAGATCTTATCGACATCATCAATTTGATCTCAGAGGCCTTAAAAAATTTTTTGGTGTTGGTTGGTCAGTTTCAAGAGAAACCGAACAGGAAGCTTTCTCTTGAAGTTACCTTTGAGATTGTTAGTCAGTTTCAAGCTAAACCGAACAGAAAGCTTTCTCTTGAAATTACCTGTTGTTGGATATTGTAATCTTTGGTTTTCGCTTGACTGTTTTTCGTTTGAAGGCTGTTTATTAAGTGTTTTGCTTAAATTGTTCTTTAAATGTTGAAATTCATTCAAGTGTTTGATACGTTTGTGTAATTGCTTCTTTGCAGCCTTCGACAGTAATGTTCAATGCTTTGCATAATAGCTGCTGTGATTTGGATGTTGAACGGAATCCAAAATTGTCTGAGTTTGAAGAAATTCTGGAATTCATGAGGAGAATCCCATTACAAAAGGCATTGACTGATAGTCGCTTAGTTTTCAAGTCACATATTAAACGTTTCTGGTTGAATGTCACGTATAATGAAACTGATAAGGTGATAACTTCAGTAGTTGAAGTAAACGGAGAAGAAAAGCCAATTATCATTTCAGAAGCAGTCGTTCGTGAGGTGATTAATTTTCCGGATGAAAAAGATTCTCCAACAAAATTTCCTCAAAGAATGGTGAAAGGTTGTTTATTGAGAATGGGATACAAAGGAGCTTTAAATGCTGCAAATTATCTGAAATCAAAGTTCACAAAACCTTATAAGTTCTTGATACATTCTATTTTGATGAGTCTTAGTCACCAATAGGGAAATTATGATGCTATACGTGATTATCAAATGAATATGGTGGTAGCTCTCGTGCTAAACAAAAAATACAATTTCTCGCACATAATATTTCATTATATGGTGGATGAAGTCACATCGAAGAGAAAGACTTGGTTATATCCAAGGTTTATACAAATGATAATTGATCATGTGTATCCAAACATTGTACGGGACGAAAATAATGATTTACTGATTCTTACTCACATGAATAATGACTCCATCAAAAGTTTGGCTAGTTATCATCCAAATCATCCTGAACCGAAAGATTCAGTTGCTTTATTTGGTGCAATCAGAGATAGAAACTATCAGGATCCAGATCCAGTTAATAACGAAAACTGGAGAAATGAAGAGGAGATGAAGGAAGCTGGTTATGCTGATGAACTGAAAGCTCTTGAAGGTTTTAAACCAACAAGGAATGAATGGTTTGTAAAAGAACAAAAGAAGAGGATCAAGAAAGTTACTCCGAAAGTACAGCAAGGTGAAGGTCCGTCGTCACAACCGAAGAAGAAACAGAAGAAAACAGCTAAAACAGTGTTGGTCGATGAATCAGATACTGAAGTTGAAAAAGAAGCTGAAGTCGAGACTGTGACTGAAGCTAGTGCTAAAAATGAAACCGAGAGGGTAGCTGAAACTAGTGAGAAAGAACAGGTCGCTGAAAGTGATAAAAACATTGATGTTGATAAAGACTCTTCTTCTTCTGAATATGAAGTTGATGAAACAGAAAGATACAAGAATGTAGTGTCAGCTGCAACAAAAGAAAATCAAAAGAAGAAGAGAAGCAGAAAAGACGATGATGAATTGTATGAACCATCACAGGAGGAAATCGAAGTTCCGGTTCAAAAGGTTGCAAAGAGTAAAAAGAAAGGTGTCGTAAGAAAGATTGTTCAAACTTCTCAGAAATCAAAGTCTTTGAAAATTGTGTTTGAAAAGAAACATGTTCGTGTTGCTGACAAAATACCATTTCCACCACATGATCCATCATCACCTAAATCACCACACAAATCACCTTCAAAACAACTAAAATCCCCACCAAGACAACTCACACCATCAAGACAACCCACACCACCAAGACAACCCACACCACAAAGACAACCCACACCACCAATACATCATTCACCACTTCATCAAGAACAACCAATTACTTCTTTGAATCAAACATTTCAAACACCACCTCCTTTACAACCTATCATTCACACCACACAGGTTCTTCAGGATCAAAAAGTTTTCCATATGTTTCTCCAAACCTTAGTATGGGGCTTGAAGATTTAGACTTTGTAAATATTTTTCAGTTGAAAAGTGTTGAAAAGAAAGTGGATGATGTGATTGCTGAAAACAAAAGATTGGTAGCCGAAAATAAGAGAGTAGCTGATCATGAAAAAATTCTTGAAATGCGTGTACAGAAAACTGAGTCTGAAAACAAGTCTTTGCTAAAGAAAATTGAAGCTGATGAAGCGGAGATTGATGTCTTGAAAGTTCAGATTGCAGAATTACTTGAAGAAAAGAAAAGTAGAGATGAGCATCTCAAGTATTATGAATTGAAGAATAAAAAGTTGAAAAATATTAAAGTTCGAAGTGAACATGAAAATTACATGTTGAAGAAGGTCTTAGAGAGTGTTGTTGGTATGTCATTAGAGCAAAAGTTTGATGAAATTGCTCGTGATGAAGTTAAAGCACAAGTGCAAGCTGATATTGATGCACAGATGAAAGACAAAGGCAAAGGCATTAAAGGTTCTTCTGGAGCTCTTGTATTAGTAAGTAATCCTGAATTTGAGTATGAACAGCCTATTCCTCTATCTTCTATTGCTGGAGTACTTGAAGAAGATATTGAAGAGGAAGAAGAAGAAGAGAATGATGATGAAGAGGATGATGATGATGTGAAAGTATATTCAGCAAGTAGTTCAGATGATGATGGTGATGATGATCAAGGTGCATCTGGTTTCATGATTTCTGAAAGATCTAAAAATCAAACTACAGATGACTTGATGAATGATGAAATTAATGAAGAAACAGAAGGAGCTGATCGAAAGGGGGAGCCTTCTGGTAATCAAAATACTGATTCTGTAGAACAGCCGATTTTGCTTATTGAACCTGAAGTTGAAGAAGGGGAAATCAGACACACGTACACATTTGATGATGTTTTAAAGATGTTCAATGTGAAAGAAAGTGAAGTTCAGCCTGAGCTTATAGAAGAGTTGAATGCTTTTGATGTGAATCAGAAAGTTGAATACAAATACAAATATGTAGAAGATGCTGATCTTTATGATCATGTTGAAGTTGAAGATGTTACTGATGAGGAGAATGTTAATGTTGATACCTCTGGATTACCAACGCTGATGGAGTTCTTCACGCAAGAAAATAGAGAAGAATTGAGGCGTAAAGTTGAAGAAATTCGCAAAGAAGTAAATGTTGATGGCATGAAAAAGGACACTCAGAAAGAAGATCATAATAAATGGTTTAGACAGTCAAATGAAAGAAAGTTTAAGAGGCCGTTGAAGTTTTACCAGAAAGATAGAAGTGTTTCAATGGGTGATATCATAAGCTGGGGTTTTCTACCTCTAGTAAATGCTTATGTGATAAGAAGAGAATGCGGCGTGCAATATTTTGAGAAGTTACATGATATTATGTCATTGCCCTGGTGGGATGTTGATGAATTGGCTCAAGTCAAAACGTTAGATTATCCAGTAAGAAAGAATGATCGTAAAATGTGGCGTTGTATAAAGTTTGAAGCTTTGAAGAATTTCAAGCACTGGCAACCACATTATCCCAAGAAAGAAAGAAGAGTGAATCCTGATACTGGGCTTGAAGAAACAATTTTACATATCAAGAAGCCGCTAACCATGAAGACTATACCAATGCCACAAATGGAACAAGATTTTTATAAAGGATTCATGGATTGGGTGTATAGTTGTAGATCAGCTGAAGCGGTGATTACTTATCGGGCTGGAAGTGAAATTAGAGAAATCCATGTATTTGATCCGATGTGGCTCGTAAATTGCTCTGCAAAAGATATAGAATGTCTATTCATTCACAAGATTCGTTGTGAAGCTGAAGACAGAGAGCAGGCGATGCAATTTCAAAGAGTTGTTTCTATTTGTGTTCAGAGAGGCATAAATGCAGATAACAAATGGAATTCTAAATGGTGGAAGCTTGAAGAGAAAGTCAAATTGAAAGCTGAGAAGGCTCGTAAAGCTCAAGAAGAAAAAGATAGATATTTGCGTGAGACGTTTGCTCAAAGACAAGCTGCTGAAGAAAAGAAGAGAGTAGACGAGAATGAGAAGCTTAGAAAAATGTTACTGAAAAAGCCTAAGCTTCATGAAGAGAAGTTCAAGTCCCTATAATGAGAAGTTCAAGAGAAAGCTGATGATTAGGTTTCTCTTGAGACTGGTTCAAGAGAAACCCAGGGCCTATAAATAGGGGCTAGTTGTTTCTCATTTGTAACATTCCCATAGTTCTGGTGCCGAACTGCTGCTGGATTTTTCCGTCATATATGAATGAGAAACAGTGTTTAAAGTGATATTCTTCTGTTTTCTACTCCATTCTCTTTGATTCTAATCTATTTAAGTGTTTCCGCCACTTAAATAGTGTATATTAGCTCAGATTGACTCATTTGATCGTCAATATCGATCCTACAAAACCAAACTGGAAGGGTTCAAAACCATATAACAGAGGGTTCAAAACCTTGTAATAAATCATCCAAAAACAGATGATTGTTTTTCAAAAATTGTTTCGGAAAATTTGGTTTTTGTTTTGATAATCACCTAAGGATAGGTGATGTGCATGTTTTAAGATCTAAACACAAGATAACTTGTGTTAGGATCCTAGAAAGGTTATAGTCTAGGTCAAAGCATTACTAATAACCTAATTCCCTATAACCATTGGCTCTGATACCAACTCTTCTGTCACACCCCGACCACGTATAACATACAAGACGTGCCGGAAACGTCGGGGAGTGTTGTAACAGAATTAATTGTTTCATAACCATGGCATACAAAGTTGTATTTTATTTATCAACATAAGAGTTACATTGTCTTAAACAGGAAATACAGAGTTTATAACATAATTAAACAAAGTCTATCTTCATTTTAAGTCTCTAAGGCATAGGTCCGCCCTAGTGTCCTGATCAACATCCTATGCAAAAGCTCCTGAAAACACATGTGAAAATAGGTACGTCAGCATAAAAATGCCTGTGAGATACATAGGTTTTGTAAAAAATATGATTCATGACTTGTATTTAAGAAAATGTTTAGTCATGAACCTTGTAATTTGCTTTGTTTTGTAAATCGTTTAAAAAAACAATAAGTTCAGATGATATGTATAAATAAATGTAAGGTTAAATGAATAGCCATGTAAAAATGGGTTTGTGTAAGATATGTTGTTTGTAAACAGTGTCTTGTAAAAAAGTATGTTATTTGTATAAAATGTCATGCGTCATAAATTGAAATGATTTAAATAACGCTACGATATGTAATACCATACAAACACTTATATATAGGAAGTACCAGCGGCGTATCCACCATGCTTGTATCATATTACACATGCCTCGTTACTTAAATCACTTACTCAAACCAAACCACCAATGTAAATTGTTTATGTATAATCAAATGTCAAAATGTTATTGTGTAAACCATATCAAATGTCTGTGTTTAATGTAAATCATGAATTGTGTATATCAATGTCAAAATGTTTATGTCTAATGTAAATCATGTAATGTGTATCCAAAAATGTCATGTATGGTATGTGAAATATATCAACTAAACCGTATGTAAAATGCACAAAAACAAGGTATTGAAGTAAAACATGGTTTAAATCAAAGTTATGTTTTGTGGAACAAATGCATGCTTTACTGATACAAACATTTATGCGGTATTGTGAAAATGCATACATCCAAGCCTTGAGACTGTGGCGATAAACCCTTAAACAAATTAAAGGTTTATCTAAGTTATGTATATCGAATTCGGTCGTTCCTTCCAATCCAAACAAACCCAGGATTTCAGGAACGGGAGTTGTCAATTCCTATGGTACCACTACCTACTAACGAACGGCGTAGCTAATGTTAATGAATGTATTGTTCCATTGTAAACAACCCAAATGTCATAACAAAATGTAAGCATGTGATGAAAACAACTGTACTAAGTATGCACACAATGGACATACATAGCATGAAATGTAATGTAAAACAATGTACTAAGTATGCACACAATGGGCATATATAGCATGAAATGTAATGTAAAACAATGTACTAAGTATGCACACAATGGGCATATATAGCATGAAATGTAATGTAAAACAATGTACTAAGTACGCACACAATGGGCATACATAGCATGAAATGTATTGAAATCATGTACTATAATGTACTAACGAACATAGCAGGCATATGATATGAAAGCATGAAAAGCATGAAAGTAACAAGTAGGCACATGTGTTTCACCCCAAAACAGTTTGAAAACAGTAAAAGAGGGGTCTATGTACTCACTTGAGATTGCTCAGAAGTCCTAAGATAACCACCAAGCAATGCTAGAGATCACGGAATCAAACGGCACCTAATATAGGTAACTATGTTAATAAACCGGACCTAAATCAGAGGATCGGATAGAATGAGGGTTCGTAAACCAAACGAGTATGGAGACTCGTGTAATATGATTTAACAAAGCCCACATACTAAAACGAAACTTAACCTAAGTGTTTGTGACCCATTACGACCCGTTTAGGTAGATTATGCTACTTTAACGCGTCGTTCGCGTAAAACGCGTTCGGAACGCCTAACTAGTCCTATGATAAGTAAAATATGCCTTAACATGTCTAATATGGTTGTCAAATCAGTTTAGATGTCAAAACTTATGTTACATACGTTTAAAACGAATTTTGGCATCAAAGGGGTATTTTTGTAATTTACCTAAGGCATATAAACTACCTATCATACAACTACTTAAACAAAGCGACCATAAGGTATAACCTCGGAGGGTTATTCCCTATATACTATGGTCACCTAATGTGTTTAGTCGGATCCTAATGATCGACCAAATGGGTCGGGTTCGAAGGTATAAGCGATTTATTAGATCGCTTACCCTTACGACCCTAGACAACATGGTAATCATTAGGCATAGTCCCAAAGGACTATAACCATCATGATTACAATCACGTTTCGAAGTTCAAACGAACTTCGCATTGACCATAAACTGGTCAATGCAGAAAGTCAAACAAAGTTTGACTTTCGGACTCGAAAAGCAATAAAAGAACGAAAGAACACTTACGAAGGGTCCCCGAATGCTAATCTAGATCAAAATACCTCAGGTATGAAACAAAGGTTTCAACTTAGAGCACATTAGATCAGATTCTTGTGAGGAAAAGTGAAGGGTGGAGGTGGGTATTTATAGTTTTCGGTTCACCGTTAGGATCATTTCTTGGAAAAGGGGGCACGATCTAAGCCGTACACTTGTTGGAAAGTTGTGGTAACTCATTTGCCATCCACCATAAGAGTTTGAAACTTGGAACTAGGCCTTTGGAGAGTGTTAAGGGCTGTTAACAGCTGTAAAAAAAACGTTTTGCTGCATCTGGCCCCTACTTACGGACCTAGTTTGGCAGATTTACAGTTTCAGTCCCTGCAACCTCAAAACTTGGTTTTCGATGCGTTTTTTTGACACGTTTAAGCCCCGTTAACCCCATTTCAAAGCTCTAAAATGAATTTAAAGTATAGGGAACTTAAAATGTGTTCAAAAATATCTCAGGTGTCGGTTCGTTTAGCCGCACGGTTACGTTGTTCGGTTAATTACGACGGAATGCGCATAAGCGCGAAAAATGATCCAAATGGCTTGACGAATGGATTTTTCTTATGCCAAACACTAAAATAAAATATGTTAGTGCTTACATAAATTTTTGGATGTCCGAATGTATTCAGAACGTAAGTTATGCGCGAAAATGCAAACTTGTGCACTTTTTGACGCTTTTAGTCCCTGAATGACCCCAAAAGTTTATTTTAGCATACCGAACCCCTCAAAGCCTATTTCTAAGCTATGTAAAGGATATTTATGGTATGTTTAACTTATGTTCATGTTCCAGAATGTTCGTTACAGTTCAAATTGGCATACTTTCGCAGTTTGACAAGTTTAGTCCCTGTAAGCGAATTAACTTGTTTTTGCCATACCAAAGCCTTCAAAACTTATTTCTAAGTTATGTAAGGGTTATTTAAGGTATGTTAAGTATATGTTGATGTTCCGGAGTATTTTTCGCATTAAACTGGCTACGTTTACGCACCAGTTTGCGTATAACTCTCTAGAAAGTGATATAGAGTTTGAAATTGAATAAAAGTCAAAACATGAAAAATGTAAAACATAACCAAACAAACATTGGGATCAAATGACATTGTTTTACTGATAATGGTACAATTCATAATGATTACAAGCACAGATGTTACAGTTAAAGTGTTCGTTTCGTAAATCGTATGTTCGTTTTATAAACCACGTATCGTATTAATTCGTATCGCGCCTTCCAGGAATGTGTGCAATGATTAGTGGGGGCTTCCCATGTGTTACTAGACCACACGTATCGACTGCTACGAAAATGTAAGAGGTGCCCTAAGTCAATGTCTATCATCATTGACCCTTTGCCCATAGTCCATTAGTACACGCCCGTCCGACTGGCACGGTGTGAGGTTTGTTAAACCTAATAGCGCTATTAACTAATGACCCGCTCGCCATAGGCCTTGGCGATTAAGTCTATAAATGAGGGACTTCATTTGATAGAGTTGATGGTCTTATAGTCGTGTACGTAGGTTTTACGTACGTGCCCTTCAATCCGAGGACAGTAGTCAGTATAAGTGTACGTAGGTTTTACGTACGTGCCTTTCAATCCGAGGACATTAATAAGTAGTTTAACAGTAATGGTTTTACGAGTAGTTAATCAATCCCATTCCCAACCCACCGGGAATCCCATGCCTTGGCTAGTGTGACTCACCTTGGTTTGCTCGGCAGATACACAGAAAGGTCAAGTCTAGCTGCTAGTGGTCAACCACGTCCTAACATGGTTACCATACAAGTCAGGTTTTGGTTTCAAGTAGTGCACATAAGTATCACATAAGCTAGCAGATAAGGAACACACACAGATCATGGCAACACACATCATCACGTTTAACAGTTACAACATATTCAACTTTTGCGATTAAAAGATTGGGCTCGCACAAGCTTAGTGGCCTTGTGCGAGTCATCCGTTGGAGCCCACTAATACCTGGACCAATATCAAGAAACCCAACAAAACTATAAACATGAACACGGCCCAAATAACATGTCTTGTGCGATCCGGATAGCTTGTACGATCCGGTCGACTTGTGCAATCCGATTGGGTTGTGCGATCGGAACTAGCCCAACCCAACATGTATACCCGGCCCAAACATTTAAACAACATAACCACTTGTGCGATCCAACAGTCTTGTGCGACTGGGGACCTCTTGTGCGATCAGGTCATCTTGTGCGACCAGATCAGCTTGTGCGACTAGGCTTCTTGTGCGAATTGACCTCTTATGCGACCAAGAGGTCTTGTGTGAATGGTTTAAACATCCGAATATTATGTCATTCGGTTACAATCATTCAATAGTTTCCTTATTTACACTTTATCAATTAACAAATTTCCAACTATCCATTTAACATACAATCGATCAAACTGAGCATATTCTAATCAATTCTCATGAACCCTAAATAATCATAGTTATGAGCAATAATCAAACATTCAATCCGAATCATTAAGCTAGCAACTTTTATATCAACATGCCATACTAATCATCATACAACCACTTCGAATATCATATCCCAACAGCCGATTATATATATATATATATATATCCGATTCTAAATCTAGATTACTAGTTACATCATATGTTTTGACAATCCCTAAATCGATCAATAGCATCATACATGGGAGCCACTATCATCTATTCATAACATAAATCAATCGTATCTCATCCGTAAAGCATCACGAAAGAACATATGAATCACAACATCATACAATTAACAATTAAAGTACTAACCGATTAAGAGAATATAACAAGTATGATCCGAACAAGAGAATGATCCGAACACTATGATCAGAGAGGGTGTGTGTGGCTGCCGTCGAGTTCGTGAGGGAGAGAGAGAGGAGAGTAGGGTTTGTGTGTTTAGAGTGTTTGACAAACAAATGAGGAGTATACCTCTACTCCTAACTGTTATGCGCAAAAGAGAGAGAGTGTGGGCCAAACCCTCCTAATGGCTGCCCATTTCGGTTCAAGTTCAAGAGTCGTGGGCCGAGAGTAGTAAAGCCCAAAGGCTTGTGCTCGAGTTGCTATTGTGCGATTGGTTCGTGTTGTGCGTTTGGGCTGTTTATATACATACGTACATTACACAAAGCACATATCAAACAAAACATTCATTTAATCAATCATTTTCATATAATTTCATATAATCACATGCACATACGTTACATCACAGTACGAAGATAGGTTCCAAAATACGAGTTGTCACATTATCCCCTAGTTGAAAGAAATTCCGTCCTGAAATTTAGCACGTACTCACTGAGGAAGCTAGTTAAGTTGCATGGTTTTCCTGATTTTCCTGGGGTGTCACATCCTCCCCCCGTTGATCTGGAATTTCATCCCGAAATTCCGTAGCTTCGGCCTCAGTAGTGGTTGTACTGTTTGCGAATAGTTGGGGATACTTTTGTTTCATTTGATCTTCGCGTTCCCAGGTGAACTCTGGGCCGCGACGTGAGTTCCAACGAAATCGAACGAGAGATATTCTAGTGCGCTTGAGGACCTTAACATCCCGGTCCGTGATTTCAGCTGGTTCTTCGACGAATTGTAACTGCTCGTCGATAGTGAGCTCCTTCAAAGGAACTACGAGAGTCTCATCTGACAGACACCTCTTCAGATTCGACACGTGGAAAACGTTGGGAACTGCACTGAGTTCTGCTGGTAGGTTTAGTTTGTAGGCCACCTTGCCTATTTTCTTGATGACTTCGAAGGGTCCGACGTATCGTGGGTTAAGTTTGCCTCGTTTACCAAAACGAACCACACCCTTCCAGGGTGAGACTTTGAGTAGCACTCGCTCCCCAACCTGGAGCTCGAGTGGTTTCCTGTCCTTGTCGGTGTAGCTTTTCTGACGGTCACGAGCCGCCGCCATTCGTTGTCGTATTTGAGCAATTCGCTCTGTTGTGTCTACCACAAGTTCTGGACCAGTGATCTGACTATCTCCCACCTCTGCCCAACAAAGAGGTGATCGACATTTACGCCCGTACAATGCCTCAAACGGAGCAGCTTTATTGCTGGTGTGGTAGCTGTTATTGTACGAAAATTCCACAAGTGGCAGATGCTTTTCCCAGCCGTTGCCAAAGTTAATTACACACGCCCTAAGCATGTCTTCAAGTGTCTGGATGGTGCGTTCAGACTGCCCATCCGTTTGCGGGTGATAAGCTGTGCTCATATCTAAACGTGAGCCAAAGGACTTGTGCATTGCTTGCCACAGTTCTGAAGTAAAACGTGCATCACGATCAGAGATAATAGAAGTGGGCACTCCGTGCCTCGAGACAACTTCCTTAAGGTATACGTATGCTAGAGTGGAGAACTTATCCGTTTCCTTGATAGCCAAAAAGTGAGCAGACTTTGTGAGTCTATCCACGATCACCCAAATAGTATCGTTACCACGTTGAGATCTAGGCAGGCCAGTAACAAAATCCATGGAAATTTGCTCCCATTTCCATTGTGGTATCTCTGGTTGTTGGAGTAGGCCTGATGGTTTCTGATATTCCGTCTTGACTCTCGCACAAGTCAAGCACTTGCTAACGTAAGTTGCTATGTGAGCTTTCATGCTAGGCCACCAATACGTAGTTTTGATATCGTGGTACATCTTATCCGAACCAGGATGTACTGAGTAGCGAGACTTGTGTGCCTCATCCATCACAAGCTCTCGTAGGTTGCCATAGAGTGGGACCCAAATGCGTCCTGTTACGTAGTAAGCACCGTCTTCCTTTTGTTCCAATCTTTGCCTTGAGCCGCGTAGGGCTTCAGCCCTGATGTTTTCTGGTTTCAATGCTTCTACCTGAGCGTCTCGTATCTGTGCAGGAAGACTAGACTGTATAGTGAGTTGTAAAGCTCGTACGCGCTTAGGCGCAGTGTCCTTTCGACTGAGGGCGTCGGCCACAACATTGGCTTTGCCCGGGTGGTATCTGATCGAGCATTCGTAATCATTCAGTAGCTCAACCCATTGTCGTTGTCGCATATTCAGTTCCTTCTGTTTGAAGATGTGCTCGAGACTCATGTGATCGGTGTAGATGGCGCATTTGGTACCGTACAGGTAATGTCTCCATATCTTAAGTGCAAAAACAACAGCTCCCAGCTCTAAATCGTGTGTAGTGTAGTTCCTTTCATGAACTTTAAGCTGGCGTGAGGCGTAGGCTATAACTTTATCCCGTTGCATCAATACACAACCAAGACCCTGAATGGATGCGTCGCAGTAAACCACAAAGTCGTCTATGCCCTCTGGCAATGAAAGGATAGGTGCACTGCAAAGTCTATCCTTTAAGTGCTGAAATGCTAACTCCTATGCGCTTCCCCATCGATAGACAACGCCTTTCTGCGTTAGTGAGGTGAGGGGCTGTGCAATCTTGGTGAAGTCCTTAATGAATCTCCTGTAGTAGCCAAGCCCAAGAATTGGCGAATTTCCGTTGGTGTACGAGGTGCAGGCCAGTTTTTGATCGAGTCTACCTTAGATGGATCCACAGGAATCCCATCCTTGTTCACCACATGGCCTAAGAAATGGAATTCACGAAGCCAGAAGTCGCATTTTGAAAACTTGGCGAACAGCTGATCTGTTCGAAGAAGTTCCAAAATGAGTCGTAGATGCTGCTCGTGTTCCTCCTGACTCTTCGAATAGATCAGGATGTCATCGATGAAAACTATGACAAACTTTTCTAGGTAAGGCTTGCACACTCGATTCATGAGGTCCATGAAAACCGCAGGTGCGTTTGTCAGCCCAAAAGGCATGACCAAAAACTCATAGTGTCCATATCGAGTTCTAAAGGCTGTTTTGGAGACGTCCTCTTCTCGGACTCTCAGCTGGTGATATCCTGATCTCAAATCAATCTTTGAATAGTAGCTCGACCCTTGCAGCTGGTCGAACAAGTCGTCAATGCGTGGAAGAGGATAGCGATTCTTCACAGTCACCTTATTGAGTTCACGGTAGTCGATGCACATTCTGAAAGTACCGTCTTTCTTCTTCACGAATAGCACTGGAGCTCCCCAGGGCGAAGAGCTAGGACGAATAAAACCCTTATCCAAGAGTTCTTGTAGTTGCGTAGAGAGTTCTTTCAACTCTGATGGAGCTAAGCGATACGGTGCACGAGCTATGGGCGCTGCTCCAGGAGCTAGCTCGATTTGGAACTCGACCTGGCAATGAGGCGGAAGTCCAGGCAATTCCTTAGGGAATACATCAGGATAGTCACGTACGATCGAAAAATCCTCTATCTTCTTCTCTTTCTTCGAGGTGTCGGTAACGAGAGCCAAAATAGCAGTGTGCCCCTTTCTCAAGCACTTCTGAGCCTTAAGGAAAGAGATGATGCTCACAACAGTACCACTCTTGTCGCCACGAATCATGAGAGGTTCATCACCTGGGCGAGGAATACGAACAATCTTCTCATTGCAAAGAATCTCTGCTTGGTGTTGGGATAACCAGTCCATCCCTATGACAACGTCGAAACTACCCAGAGTGATAGGAAGGAGGTCGATTGAGAAAGTATGATCAGCAAGAACAAGATTACAACCCTTAACTATGTGGGTGACCTCTAAACTTTTACCATTAGCTAACTCTATTGTGTGCTTGGGGTTCAAAGGTGTTGGGGTACGCTTAAGCATTTGGCTAACTTTTAAAGACACGTAGCTAGTATCGGCACCCGAATCAAATAAGACTGTAACATAAAAGTCATCGAGAAGGAACTTACCCGTCACTACGTTGGGATCATTCCTTGCTTCACCTTGGCCAATAATGAACACACGACCCCTTGCACCATTGCCGTTGTTACCCCCGTTGTTTCCATTGCCCTGATTGTTATTATTGTTATTGTTCTGGTTCTGAATCAGCTGGGGATAATTTCTCTTGATGTGGCCTTCAGCTCCACACTGATAGCATCCCTTGTTGTCTCATTGTTGCTGCTGCTGGTCTTGTGGAGCTGGTGGTTGTTGTCGCTGGTTCTGGTTCGCAGGTCGTAAGCTCCTACAATCCTTAGCTTCATGACCCATCTTGAGACTGTGGTGTCTGTTGCATCTGTTGCACTTTGGAAGGTTTCCTCGATAACCACCTTGCCCTTGGCTACCAGAAGATTGCTTACCAGGGCTCTTGTAGTCTTTAGTTCTTCTTTGCTGAGATTGAGACTGAACAGAAGTTGAACCTTTCCTTGAAGTTCCATCCCATTTCCGTTTATTGTCACTAGGAGCATCTGAAGTAACTGTAGCACTAATACGTTTTGGTAACATGTTCTGCTCCACCGCCTGATCAGTGAGACGGTGAGCCAATTGAACAACCTGCTGGATGGTGGCGAGGTTTGCTGAAGTCACATGACTTTGGATTTCTGGCACTAAGCCCTTGAGATAACGTTCGATACGCTTAATTGGAGGGTCCACCATGGTAGGACACAGAATAGCAAGCTCATTTGATCTTTTTGTATAAGCTTCAATCTCTGACCCCGTCATCTTGAGGTTGAAGAACTCGACTTCCAGTTTGTGAATTTCGTCACGATTGCAGTATTCTTCCTTGATCATCTCCTTAAAATTGTTCCATGGGGTGGCGTTAGCAGCAACCAACCCCAGCATTTGAACCTGAGCGTTCCACCACGTGAGCGCTAAACCCTCTAGAGTACCAGTAGCATACTTCACCCTGCGAGCCTCAGGGCATTCACACATCTCGAACACAGATTCGAGCTTTTCAAACCAGTGGAGGAGACCTACAGCTCCTTCAGTGCCGCTAAAAGTAGTGGGTCGGCAGTCCATAAAAGTTTTGAAGGTGCACACAGGTGGCTGAGCATGTTGACCTGTTGTGGGTGTAAGAAAGGACAAAGTTTAACACAAAGGTAGGTTCACGAGAGTAGGACCTAAAGATCCTAGAATGAGTTTAAACTGCAGGGTATACCTCCTGCTTGTGCGGCTGCAAGTGCCGCAGCAACTTGTTCGTTAATTAGAGCCGTCAACTGGGCTTGTGTCATGTTAACGCGTCCAGACATGATCTTCATATCAAGGGAAACATGAGTGAGAAGGGTTCGTGAAAGTGCGATGACAGAAGAGAGTAAGCACACTCGTGTTTTCAATTAACAGTGACTACGTTTATCTAAGCATACCATAAGCAAAGTTCTATGTAATCTAGCAAGTAGGAAATAAATCATAAACCATATCACCTAGAATGTCGAGCCTTGCACGTGGAGTGAAGCGTCGTTGTGGATCGTAGAGCACTGTACAGGTTATAGTCTAGTTTTAACAAAAACGTTTTCCCTTATTAAAACCAAGTTCTCTATAACCAATGGCTCTGATACCAATCTGTCACACCCCCAAAATCCACACGCAGAGTATCACCGCTTGGAGGGGTGACTGACCAGGATCAAGCCACCAATCATATTGAACAAGCATGAAAGTAAACATAATTCAACCAAACAATATGAAAGGTGATCAAAACCAAAGCATAGTTAAGTGTTTAGCGGAAGCATAATTGTAAAACCCATAGTCAGTATTAAATACGAACTAAAGTAATGTTCATAGTATGGCACACACTGCCATATCCCACAACGACTGTTCCTCCCTGTGCAAGCTCCATGAGTACCTAATGACCTGCAAGGCATGTAGCAACGAATCAACAACAAAGTTGAGCGAGTTCACAGTTGGTTGTTTGGTTAAAGTGTTCGTTTCATAAATCGTATGTTCATTTTGTAAACCATGTATCGTATTATTTTGTATCGCGGCCTTCCAGGCATGTGTGCGATGATTAGTGGGGGCTTCCCATGTGTTACTAGACCACGCGTATCGACTGCTACGAAAATGTAAGAGGTGCCCTAAGTCAATGTCTATCAGCATTGACCCTTTGCCCATAGTCCATTAGTACACGCCCGTCCGACTGGCACGGTGTGAGGTTTGTTAAACCTAATAGCGCTATTAACTAATGACCCGCTCGCCATAGGCCTCGGCGATTAAGTCGATAAATGAGGGACTTCATTTGATAGAGTTGATGGTCTTATAGTCGTGTACGTAGGTTTTACGTACGTGCCCTTCAATCCGAGGACAGTAGTCAGTATAAGTGTACGTAGGTTTTACGTACCTGCCCATCAATCCGAGGACAGTAATAAGTAGTTTAATAGTAATGGTTGTACGAGTAGTTAATCAATCCCATTCCCAACCCACCGGGAATCCCATGCCTTGGCTAGTGTGAACTCACCTTGGTTTGCTCGGCAGATACACAGAAAGGTCAAGTCTAGCTGCTAGTGGTCAACCACATCCTAACATGGTTACCATACAAGTCAGGTTTTGGTTTCAAGTAGTGCACATAAGTATCATATAAGCTAGCAGATAAGGAACACACACAGATCATGGCAACACACATCATCACGTTTAACAGTTATAACATATTCAACTTGTGCGATTAAAAGATTGGGCTCGCACAAGCTTAGTGGCCTTGTGCGAGTCATCCGTTGGAGCCCACTAATACCCGGCCCAATATCAAGAAACCCAACAAAACTATAAACATGAACACAGCCCAAATAACATGTCTTGTGCGATCCGGATAGCTTGTACGATCCGGTCAACTTGTGCGATCCGATTGGGTTGTGCGATCGGAACTAGCCCAACCCAACATGTATACCCGGCCCAAACATTAAAACAACATAACCACTTGTGCGATCCAACAGTCTTGTGCGACTAGGGACCTCTTGTGCAATCAGGTCATCTTGTGCGACCAGATCAGCTTGTGCGACTAGGCTTCTTGTGCGAATGGACCTCTTGTGCGACCAAGAGGTCTTGTGTGAATGGTTTAAACATCCGAATATTATGTCATTCGGTTACAATCATTCAATAGTTTCCTTATTTACACTTTATCAATTAACAAATTTCCAACTATCCATTTAACATACAATCGATCAAACTGAGCATATTCTAATCAATTCTCATGAACCCTAAATAATCATAGTTATGAGCAATAATCAAACATTCAATCCGGATCATTAAGCTAGCAACTTTTATATCAACATGCCATACTAATCATCATACAACCACTTCGAAAATCATATCCCAACAGCCGATTATATATATATATATATATATATATATATCCGATTCTAAATCTAGATTACTAGTTACATCATATGTTTTGACAATCCCTAAATCGATCAATAGCATCATACATGTGAGCCCCTATCATCTATTCATAACATAAATCAATCGTATCTCATCCGTAAAGCATCACGAAAGAACATATGAATCACAACATCATACAATTAACAATTAAAGTACTAACCGATTAAGAGAATATAACAAGTATGATCCGAACAAGAGAATGATCCGAACACTATGATCTTCGATAGAGAGGGTATGTGTGGCTGTCGTCGAGTTCGTGAGGGAGAGAGAGAGGAGAGTAGGGTTTGTGTGTTTAGAGTGTTTGATAAACAAATAAGGAGTATACCTCTACTCCTAACTGTTATGCGCAAAAGAGAGAGAGTGGGCCGAACCCTCCTAATGGCTGCCCATTTCGGTTCAAGTTCAAGAGGAGTGGGCCGAGAGTAGTAAAGCCCAAAGGCTTGTGCGTTCGAGTTGCTATTGTGCGATTGGTTCATGTTGTGCGTTTGGGTTGTTTATATACATACATACATTACACAAAGCACATATCAAACATAACATTCATTTAATCAATCATTTTCATATAATTTCATATAATCACATGCACATACGTTACATCACAGTATGAAGATAGGTTCCAAAATACGAGTTGTCACAACAATGAAATTGCTTAGCAATGCTGTTGTAAAAAAGATCCTCTAAAGGGGACACACCAAAAAGTTGAGTCATGATCTCTCTGCTGAACGGTAGTTCTGACCTGAGCTCTCATGATTCTTCATAATTTATTAACCCTTACAGATATCATTTGTGTTATAATTGCCTGTAAGACTGAATATTGGGATCTGGATACTGGAGTATATTCAAGAGGTGGGACACATGTATAAGTTTAAGTCTTTAAAACACTAAATCCGTATCCTGAACAGATTGAAATTTGTGTGAGAATTTAAGTGGATCAGTATATCGACAATCTACACGAATTGTTTAATTCTGAGTATGTAATTGAAGCTTAACGGTACTTGTGATTTGTCGAATAGCTGATATGATTCCCTAACACGCTCACCAAAAATATGTTTGTAAATAGTTTACTTTCATTTACTGCATTTTAGTTCTGTATTTCATTCCTTGTTTAGAAGCTTTATTAAAATTCAAAAAGATTTTACATTTCTGTTTTATTTTTGACAAACCAAAGTGGAGAGTTGATCTTTGGATTCGAAAGCTGAAAGTAGATGCAGGAAGGTTTCTGGACTGGAGGATGAGTCGTGAGCTAAATCATGATAAGTTTGTGAGAATTGAAAAGTTAAAGCAAGTTCATTAACTTGAAACTTGTAAATTTTCAGAGAATGATTGAACAAGAAGTCAGTATGATTTATCTTTGATCAACCAAGGTCATTAAATTAGACTTGGTAGATTAATTGAGTAATCAGGGTCATTAGTTTGAACCTGAATACTTAAGTGGATTTTTATTACTGAAGGTTAAATGGTAAGTTTGGATTGAAATTGTTATTATCATATATCTTATATTTGGGTAGAGTTTATACAGGAATCTCCATGGTGATGAATTTCAAAGTTTGAATCAGAATTTGAGCCCTAGCTTATTGAGAGGGGGAGTCTGTGAAAGGGGGAGTCAGAATTCTGGATCAACAGTCAAAGGGGAGATTGAAGATTAAAGTTTAAAGATAAAGATTGAAGAGAATTTTACAATGATTGGAGATTGATAAAGACAAAGACTTGAAGCCAAAGACTTCGTCAACATCTAAGGGGGAGTCTGTTGGTGCACTTAAGTGTCTGTTAACTTTGTCTTGTACAAGTCTTTTGTATAGTTAGGTTGAATGAACATACAACAGGGTCGAAATTAGGTTTAGTTCATGTTTGAGGAAGGGTTTTCGCTTGAAAGTGTAACATGGCAGATTCAAGCGAAATGTCACACCCCGACCACGTTAAAATAACAAACCGTGGCGGAAACGTCGGGGAGTGTTGTAACAGAATCATTGTTTCAACAACCATGGTAATAAAAATTATGTATTATTGAATTACAGTTTACATTGTCTTTGAGTTCAAACAAAATATAACATAAATAACTGTCTTTTAAGTCACTAAGGCCCGAGTCCGCCTAAGTGTAGCATAAACATCATCATGCATCAGCACCTGAAACACATGTAAAAATAGGTACGTCAGCATAAAAATGCATGTGAGATACATAGGTTTTGTTTATGTAGGATTCATGACTTGTAGTTTAAAAGAAGTGTTTAACAAAAATAGTCATGAACCTTGTAAAATGTTTTCTTTTATAAAATCATGTGAAATCGATATGAAATTCAAATGATGTAAAAGAAATATGCATGGTTAAATAAATAACCAAGTAAAAGTAATTTTGTATGAAATATGTATTTTGTAATATAATGTCATGTCCTTGTAAAAATGTTTCATGTCTTGTCCAAGTGAATTTTATAACGCAACAATGTGAAATACGATAAAAGTACTTATATATAGGAAGTACCATCGGCGTATCCACCATGCTTTTATCGTATGGCACATAGCCCTGTTACATAAGTCACTTATTAATAACCAACTAAAATGTCTTGTTCAATGTCAAAAATGTTTTATGTGTAAACCATGTTCAGTGTCATGTATGAAATGAATCAAATGTAATGCATAGTAAGTAGGAAATCATCTACTCAAACTATGTAATGATATTAGTGTGAAACAAATGTATGGTGAATAACAAGTAATTACTCAACCATAGGAAAAATGTACAAAACAATGTTTTTGAGTAAACCTAAGTTTAATTCAAATGTCATGTTTTGCAGAAAACAATGCTTTATGATTACAAACATTTATGCAGTAATGTTAATCGCATACATTCAAGCCTTGCGACTGTGGCGACAAACCTTTAAACAAATTAAAGGTTCATCTAAGTTATGTAGTCGGATTCTGTCATTTCCAACTTCCAAACAAACCTAGGAAGTCAGAAATGGGAGTTGTCAATTCCTATGGTACCAATACATACTACCGAGCGGCATGATCAATGTTAATGAATGTATTATTGTCCCGATTAAACACACCAAATGTCATAACCAATGTAAGCATGATATGAAAACCATGTACTAGGTATGCTAAGTAAACATGCCTAGTAGAAATGTCATGTAAAACAATGCGTACATATGCTAAGTAAACATATGTAAAAAATGTAATAAATCAATGTGCTAGCATGCTTAACATACATAGCAAAACATAGTGAAAACATGTACTAAATATGTACTAAGTGAAACTAGCATGTTTATGTCACAAAAGCTTGTAAAACAAGAAAGTAACAAGTATGTACATGTGAATCACCCCAAAATATTTGAAAACGGTAAAAGAGGGGAACTATGTACTCACTTGGGATTGCTAATTAGTCTTGAGAATAAGACCAATTTAAGCTCCAAGTATCACAGAATCAACCGGCACCTAGTATAGGTAACTATGTTAATAATCGGCTCCTAAATCGGGAGATAGGATAGAATGAGGTTCTATAAATCAAATGAGTATTTAAACTCATATGGTATGATTTATTAGACCTTACATTCTGATTTGGAAGTCTACCTAAGTGCTTTTGACCCGTTTCGACCCATTATGGTAGTATAAGCTACTATAATGCGTCGTTAGCGTAAGACTATGTTCGGATGGTTAACTATGTGTTATGCCAAGTCTTACATGCTCAATTATGCCTAAACATGTTACTAAATCAGATTATATGTCAAAAACATGTTCACATAATCAAAATACGGGTTTATGCTTCAAAAGGGCGTTTTGGTCATTTCTTATGGGCATATAAGCTAACTAGCAAATGATTAACCAATCCTATGTGATCATAAGGTATAACCTCAGGGGTTATTCCCTATATAACTATGATCACTAAGTAAGCTTGGTCGGATCCTAAAGATCAACCAATCGGGTCGGGTTCGAAAGTCTAAGCGGTTGTTTAGACCGCTTAACTAACGACCCTAAACAAGCACCAAACTATTAGTGACGAGTTAAACATGTCATAATATGTTTAACCTACTGATTTGGTATCAAAACAATGGGTTTTGATACCCGAAAATAGTTCCATTGCAAAATGCGTGCTAGACTCGTCACTACGCCTAGTTAATGTGGTAATCAGTATGTGACAACTGGCTCAAACCGGTAATTTCCGTACACTTTAATTAGTGCTTAATGACTGCAATTATGTGCTTAATTGTCAGCCATGTCTAATTACATACTAAACAAGTGAATTCATGCATGTTGTATACTACAAAATATTGCTTTATGCACAAACGAGAGCGTTGCGTCAAAAATACTAAGTAAACTCACCGGTAAGACACTATGTGTCAACGGAACTGCAGAAAGCAGCCAGACAATAAAAATTGGAGCCTAGGTGTAGGTCCGACAGCAAGAATGCATTAAAACCCAAGAGTACATACAAGGGTTTAATATATATGCAATACGAAAGCAAAAATAAGCACTAAAAAGCACCCGAAACGCACTTTAAGTGCAGAATTTATAAAATTCAGCAATAAATCAGCATTTAGACATATAAATATTATGCAGAAATGTCGTTTTATTATCCAGAATATTTCCCTAAGTGTTGGGAATCGATAGTGTTATAAAAAGATACTTATTAAACACTAAAAGGTGCAATTTAGCACTTTAACGAATCGGTATGTAACCGAACGACCGGACTTTACCCGGAACATAAAAATATTGCCAATAACATTACTTATCTTTTTCTGAGCCAGTTAGGGTCCCTGAATACCCTAACACCCGCCATAAAACATTACACACAACTAACCGGGTTAAGCACTTAGTTAACTACACTTAACCTAACTAGAACCTAACTAACTAGTTGGTTTCGAACTAGACCCCCCCCCCCCCCCTTAACCAAACCGTCCCTATGAGGGGGACACACTTGTACCATAATTTGATTATTCTAATCTTGTGTCTAATATCTAGGATGCATATAATCCCTTGGTTAATACCCACCCTAATTGTCTATAAGATACAACATTAACACAACATGATCATTCATCACTTTCCTCCACAAAACAACTCTCTCTCTCTCCCTAAAAGCTCACGGCCAAACATCCCTAGATCCATCCATCATTTTTTGAGTTTGATCATCCAATTCCAACATCACACACGTGTTAAAGATCGCATATAAGGAACCTTGGAGCAAACGGAAGGCGAAGGACCTCTCTACCTTGCTTTTATCCACCCTATTTGCGCTTAGATTCTTCCCTAGCCTCGAGCTAGTGGTATGTTGCTTAAACCACCTTCTTGAACTATTTTAAAATGGGTAATATGATTTGTAACGATTAAAACTCGTAAACATACAAGTTGAAGCTTAAAAGTCTACTAAAAGCACTAAAAATTGTGGTTAAAAGCACATATGTTGTGTAAATCATGTAGTATTTGATTTGTGTGATTATTTGGACCCGATCTATGTTGTGGTAGCTCGGATCATCATTTAACCCGGTTTAGTCATGATCTTGGATTATGACATAAAGCTTGTTTAAGTATAACAAGGGTTAGAAGATGAAACTCTACCACACACGAATCATGAACTTGTGAAAAGTGTTTTAGCTTGTAAAATAGTGATTAAAACTAGTAGATCTACGGATCTACAAGCGGTACTTTCAAAAGACCAAGTGTCCAAGAAATCATATTTTCTAAAGCCGAGTCTTACATGAAAAAGAATGATTTTAGCAAACACACGAGTATGTAAACACTTGTGTAACACAAAGTTTCGACAAAATAACTATTTTTGTAAATGTCGACCGGAAGTTGTAAAGATGTAACTTCTTTAAAAGCGAGACTTTCAAGAAACAAAGTTGATCTATACAAAGATCCACTAAAAATAATGGAAGGATACTACCTATTTTGGAAAAACCACAAGTTCATGTATTTCTGCGATTATATCTATTTTAACTAGTTGCATATTGTTTATTGTTGAATGAGGAGATTGTTGACGATTTAAAAGAAAATAAACACATGTTTTGAAAACATGGGAAACCTTCATTTTTAGGGGAAACTCTGTCAAAATTTTTATAAATTTTGACACTTAGAAAAATATAAGTTTTTGAGAAACTTATTCCCTAAAAATGTGTTTAAAAGTGTTACCAAGGTTTCCCTAATTTTTGGTGATAAGAAATGAGGACTTCTTCAAGAATAAAAATGGATATAAGTATGTATATTTTTGAGAGAAAAATATATATATTATTTTATCACCAACTTTGGTGCTAAGTGCATATAGTATGTGTTATACGTGCTAGCGTATTAAGACTTAAAAATACACTAAATACTCGTGAGGAGTATAAACATAAAAATACACATACAAAATACAAGATACATAATTCGGGTGCGAAGTGCAAAACACAAAAGACTTATATTTATTTTAGAGGAAATAATATAAGTAAGATACGTACTTAAAAATATGAAATATTTTTAACACAACAATACAAATACAAAAGAGAGTGACTGTACTTGTGCGACGCAAGTCTAGTGACTAACATTAAGAAAACGCGTATAGGTTACGACGTTAAGTAAGCAAGTCCGGTGAAGTTTACGACGCACAGGAACGCAAAGTTGTGAGTTCATGCTCCCCCTTTTCTCTTTAACTATTTTCAGTTTTTATAACTTCGGGGGTGAAATACATGTACAAATGTGCAAAAATTATAATTAGTATGATATAAGAATACAAGAAGTACACTTGGTGAGAACGAGAACCAAGTGTGACGAAATATAAGAATATGAGAAGCGCACTTGGTGAGAACGAGAACCAAGTATGAGGCGCTATGAGAAATGATAACAAGAAACGCGCTTGGTGAGAACGAGAACCAAGTAGGATGCGTTATGAGAAATAGTGTCACGAATAGGGTATAGAAGCACCATTAATCGTGTACATACTTAGACCGCAGAACAAAAGATTAGATCTAATGGGTTCCGGGCAGCCCCACTCTTGGCCACTCTTTTACCAAGCAGTGTTTTTGTGTCTCAGTCGTAAATCGACTACAGAAAAATGCCTATGGTTTGGTGACTTCCTATGTCGTGTCACATGTTAATGGCTTTGCAACCCATTAACACTTGATACATACAGAAATATTTGATTTATACATGAGTACGTGGTGTACACAAAAGACTTGATTTATACAAAACACAAATTATGTTTTCATACAAAGTATACAAACGTGAAATACAAAAACTGCATGAATTCACACCAACTTTATGTTGACGTTTTTCCAAAACTCACATGTATTTCAGGTAACTAGGATGGATGTGCGCGTGGTCTTACTCATGCTCGTGGATGTCGCTTCATTTATCTTTAAATAAAGTTGTGACTTTTAAAACAATATGTTATCTCGTGTTGTAAACACTTGACATATGTTTTCAGAAATGTAATATTTGAAGATATTTTGAGCATGTAGTATGTTTACTCTTCGTATGCAATGAGAACCTTTCATGATCACACCTCGTGCTTCCGCCGCAGAAAGGGGTGTGACAGATTGGTATCAGAGCTGCGATTGTAGTGAACCAGGATTCCTTCTCGAGTCTAGTCTACAATCTCTAGGATCCTTTCACAAAAACAATTTTCAAAGAGTTTTCATTGCATAAAACGTCCCGCGACATCCACTACCTGAAACTGACTACATGAGTCTAGAAAGACACTACGAGACTTAGAGTGCACTTGAGTAGCACTTGTCGTTGACTAGAAACTACTTGCAATTATGTGTGATACTTAGCATGTACTAGAAGTAGAATGTCACAAGTATATGTGACTTTACCTGAAAGCAATGGCCTACCTGAAGGAAGAAATACGAGGATGAAAACGAACTGTGCGGACTGTGCAAGGAGTTACGTAATTATGGATGCATACATAATTATGGAATTCAGTGCACAGAAACCACAGCAAGTCTTGTCACGTATAGATTCCCTCAGTGCAAGCCTACTAAGTACTCTGCTGGAGTAATAATTGTTTGATGTCACTTATGTGGTATATATACCTGTGAATATATATGATACTACTGTCTAGTGTGACGATATTAAACAAATGCCTAACCCTGTTGTGTTATGTTCTGTCAGGACATGGCACCCAGGAAAGCTGTGAATGCTCACAATGACGATCAACCTCCTCCTCCCCTACTGCCCAGAACTGCTGATGAGCTGAACGCCCTGCTGGAGGAAAGGATCTCCGCTGCTATCGCCCAGTACGAGGCGAACCGAACTCAAGACAGTGGAGGACCAAGCAACGCTAGGCGTAATGGAGATTCGTCTGGAGGCAATGCAGCTCAAGGTAACCTTAAGACACTGTGCTAAGCATGAGGAAATTTATGAACGGTCTTTGTTTCATTATTTCTTCGATTGCTCACATGTGAATTGGTTGAATCAATTCCAGGCTGCACTTTCAAGCAGTTCCTCGACTGCAAGCCGATGAACTATGATGGCACAGGAGGTGCAGTAGCATTTGTGCGCTGGACGGAGAAGACTGAAGCTACTTTCCGCATGAGCAAGTGTACCGCGGATCAACAAGTCACCTTTGCTACGGGGTTGTTTGTCGATGAAGCTCTGACTTGGTGGAACCTGCAAGTCCAAACTTTGGGTGATGATGCCGCTTATGGCTTAACTTGGGAGGAACTGAAGGAAAGAATGAGAGAGAAGTACTGCTCTCGTGCTGAACTCCAAAGGCTGGAGATGGAGTTATGGCACTTGACCATGGAAGGTGCTGACATTAATGGTTATACACGAAGGTTCCACGATCTGTCCAGAGTGCTTCCCTACATGGTGACTCCCGAATTCAAGCGTGTTGAACGCTACATTTGGGGACTGGCCTCAGAGTTTCGTGGCATGGTGACGTCAGCCAAACCACAAACAATCACCGATGCTGTAACTCTGGCTGTCAGCCTTACTGAAGATTGTGTTCGAATGAAGAAGCTATCACTGAACCCCACAGAAAATGCCGAGACGCATGCTGAGTCGTCTGGCGACAAGAAAAGGGAATATGCAAACTTGAATCAAGCAACTCGTAACAACAAAGGTTCCAACAAGAAGCGTGACCCTAACCCGCCTCAAGGGGCGAAATCTCTTGCAGCTATGAACGACGCTCCAGCAAGGGGATACCGGGGCGCCTTGCCCAAATGCCATCGGTGTAAACACCATCACGAGGGAGCTTGTCGCATCCCAAAGTGTGACAAGTGTGGAAAGTTGGGTCACCGCACTAAAGACTGCTGGAGTAAGAGGAACGGGAATGGAAATCGTAATGGGGCTGATGATAGGAACAATGGTGGAAATGGAAACGGTGCTGGCAACGGGAATGGGCGAAACCAAGGATGCTTCAGGTGTGGAAGCAAAGATCATTTCATGAAGGACTGCCCAGAGAGAAACAATGCTCAGGCCCGAGCATTTGTGATTGGAGCAAGGGACGCACGCGAGGACCCTAATGTGGTCAACGGTACATTCCTCATTAACAATCACTTTGCATCCATATTGTTCGACACTGGCGCCGATTATAGCTTCATGTCTGTGGAATTTAAACGTATACTCGGAATAGAATCTAGTAGATTAGAAATTCCTTATTCCATAGAACTAGCCAATGGTAAACTTGTTGAATCGGGCGAAGTTGTTAGAGGCTGCACGCTAGAACTTGGTGAACGAAGATTTAGCATCGACCTCTTACCTATTCAATTGGGTAGCTTCGGTGTAGTAGTTGGGATGGACTGGTTGTCCAAGAACAAAGCTGAAGTCATTTGTCATGAGAAAATCATTCGCATCCCTCTGACGAATGATGAAACTTTCATCGTACATGGAGAAAGACGAAACACGCCTCTACGAATCATCAGTTGTATGAAGGCACAGAAGTGCTTAAGGAAAGGATGTGTTGCTTTCCTAGCACACGTTGTAGATAAGAAGGTTGTGGAGCCAAAACTCGAAGACATTCCTGTGGTGAAGGAATTTCCTGATGTGTTCCCTGAAGATCTGCCAGGACTACCTCCGCAACGACAAGTCGAATTCCACATAGACTTGGTTCCAGGAGCCGCTCCTGTAGCCAAGGCACCCTATCGACTTGCACCATCCGAAATGCAAGAATTATCTACACAACTTCAGGAGTTGTTGGATAAAGGATTCATAAGGCCAAGCTTCTCACCCTGGGGAGCTCCAGTATTGTTCGTGAAGAAGAAGGATGGATCACTACGGATATGTATCGATTACAGGGAACTGAACAAGCTCACAATCAAGAATCGGTATCCGCTACCGAGGATTGATGACTTGTTTGATCAACTGCAAGGATCAAGCTACTATTCCAAGATCGACCTTCGATCTGGATACCATCAGCTGAGAATCCAAGATGAAAGCGTGCCAAAGACTGCATTCAGAACGCGCTATGGGCACTACGAATTTCTTGTGATGCCATTTGGATTGACGAACGCGCCAGCGGTCTTTATGGATCTGATGAACCGCGTTTGCAAACCATATCTCGATAAATTCGTGATTGTGTTTATCGATGATATCCTGATTTACTCACAAACGAAAGAAGAGCACGAGCAACATCTCAGAACTATCTTGGAGCTACTGAAGAAAGAGAAACTTTATGCAAAGTTCTCGAAATGCGAATTCTGGACTCGCGAAGTACAATTTCTTGGTCACGTGGTGAATGAGAAGGGCATTCATGTAGACCCGTCCAAGATAGAAGCGATAAAGAATTGGGAAGCTCCCAAGACCCCAACTGAAGTTCGACAATTTTTGGGCTTAGCGGGCTATTACCGACGATTCATCGAGAATTTCTCAAAAATAGCTCAACCGCTAACGACCCTTACGCAGAAGGACAGGAGATACGACTGGGGTCACAAACAAGAAGAAGCCTTTCAGCTACTTAAGAACAAGGTCTGCGATGCGCCGATACTATCGTTACCCGAAGGCACTGAAGACTTCGTGGTATAATGCGACGCCTCACGACAAGGCTTGGGTTGCGTGCTCATGCAACGCCAAAAAGTCATCGCTTATGCTTCAAGACAACTGAAGGTTCACGAGAGAAATTATACCACTCACGACCTGGAGCTGGGCGCAGTGGTATTCGCCTTGAAGATCTGGCGACATTATTTATATGGTACTCGATGTACAATCTTCACAGATCACAAAAGCTTACAACACATATTTGATCAGGAGGAATTGAATATGCGCCAGCGACATTGGGTCGAGCTGCTGAACGATTATGACTGTGAAATTAAGTACCATCCTGGAAAGGCGAACGTTGTAGCGGACGCGTTGAGCCGAAAAGAAAGGGTTAAGACCCTAAGGGTTCGAGCATTGGAAATGACGATTCGAACGAACCTCACTACACGCATTCGGGATGCACAACAAGAAGCTCTTAAAGAAGAGAACCGTAAAGCTGAATACCTTCGGGGTATGCTGAAATACATGGCGCCAAATGAAGAGGGAGCCTTATACTTTAAAAAGCGCATTTGGGTTCCACTCTATGGTGGCCTACGAGAAGTCATCCTTGATGAAGCGCACAAGTCAAGATACTCGATCCACCCAGGGTCAGACAAGATGTATTAAGACTTGAAAGAATACTATTGGTGGCCGAGACTCAAGAGCGACGTTGCTGTCTATGTTGGAAAATGCCTAACCTGTGCTAAGGTTAAGGCAGAATATCAGAAACCGTCCGGCCTACTACAACAACCAGAGATTCCCGTGTGGAAGTGGGAACAAATCTCGATGGACTTCATAACGAAATTACCCAGGACCCCGAGAGGGCACGATATGATATGGGTAATAGTTGATCGATTAACGAAGTCTGCGCATTTCCTACCAATCCGAGAGAAGGATAGCACTGGAAAGCTTGCAGAGATATACTTAAGAGAAATTGTGGCACGTCATGGAGTGCCAATCTCAATCATTTCAGACAGAGATGGACGCTTTATCTCGAGAATCTGGCAATCATTTCAGGAAGCCTTTGGATCTCAGTTAGATCTGAGCACGGCATTCCATCCGCAAACAGACGGCCAGAGCGAACGGACTATACAAACGTTAGAAGATATGCTTCGCGCATGTGTCATGGATCTAGGCGGCAGCTGGGATACTCATCTACCTTTAGTTGAGTTTTCCTACAATAACAGCTATCATACGAGCATAAAAGCCGCGCCGTTCGAAGCTCTGTATGGCCGCAAATGCCGATCGCCCTTATGTTGGGCAGATGCCGGAGATAAACGTATGGTTGGTCCTGAACTTGTACAAGAGACAACCGACAAGATTGCGCAGATCCGAGAGCGCATTAAGGCGGCTCGAGAGCGACAAAAGAGCTACGCGGATCCGAATAGGAAATCGGTAGAATTCCAGGTGGGAGACAAAGTGTTGTTAAAAGTCTCACCATGGAAGGGCGTAGTCAGATTTGGAAAGCGTGGAAAGCTGAATCCACGATATATCGGACCATTCAGAATACTGAAGAGAATTGGTACCGTGGCGTACAAGTTGGAGTTACCGGAAGAACTTAACGGAGTACATGATACGTTTCATGTATCCAACCTGAAGAAGAGTCCAACACAAGAAAGCGTGATCATCCCGATGGATGAAGTGTATATTGATGAAGCCCTCCGATTTACAGAAAAACCCGTTGAGGTTACTGACTGGAAAGTCAACAAGACCAGGAGGAGCAGCGTAAAACTTGTCAAAGTACGTTGGAGCTCTAAGCACGGACCCGAGTACACATGGGAACGTGAAGACCAGTTCAAGAAAAAGTATCCCCACCTATTCAAGAAGACTCCAGCGAGAGTGAGTTCAGTCTGAATTTCGGGACAAAATTCTTTTAACGGGGGGAGACTGTGACAACTGGCTCAAACCGGTAATTTCCGTACACTTTAATTAGTGCTTAATGACTGCAATTATGTGCTTAATTGTCAGCCATGTCTAATTACATACTAAACAAGTGAATTCATGCATGTTGTATACTACAAAATATTGCTTTATGCACAAACGAGAGCGTTGCGTCAAAAATACTAAGTAAACTCACCGGTAAGACACTATGTGTCAACGGAACTGCAGAAAGCAGCCAGACAATAAAAATTGGAGCCTAGGTGTAGGTCCGACAGCAAGAATGCATTAAAACCCAAGAGTACATACAAGGGTTTAATATATATGCAATACGAAAGCAAAAATAAGCACTAAAAAGCACCCGAAACGCACTTTAAGTGCAGAATTTATAAAATTCAGCAATAAATCAGCATTTAGACATATAAATATTATGCAGAAATGTCGTTTTATTATCCAGAATATTTCCCTAAGTGTTGGGAATCGATAGTGTTATAAAAAGATACTTATTAAACACTAAAAGTTGCAATTTAGCACTTTAACGAATCGGTATGTAACCGAACGACCGGACTTTACCCGGAACATAAAAATATTGCCAATAACATTACTTATCTTTTTCTGAGCCAGTTAGGGTCCCTGAATACCCTAACACCCGCCATAAAACATTACACACAACTAACCGGGTTAAGCACTTAGTTAACTACACTTAACCTAACTAGAACCTAACTAACTAGTTGGTTTCGAACTAGACCCCCCCCCCCCTTAACCAAACCGTCCCCATGAGGGGGACACACTTGTACCATAATTTGATTATTCTAATCTTGTGTCTAATATCTAGGATGCATATAATCCCTTGGTTAATACCCACCCTAATTGTCTATAAGATACAACATTAACACAACATGATCATTCATCACTTTCCTCCACAAAACAACTCTCTCTCTCTCCCTAAAAGCTCACGGCCAAACATCCCTAGATCCATCCATCATTTTTTGAGTTTGATCATCCAATTCCAACATCACACAAGTGTTAAAGATCGCATATAAGGAACCTTGGAGCAAACGGAAGGCGAAGGACCTCTCTACCTTGCTTTTATCCACCCTATTTGCGCTTAGATTCTTCCCTAGCCTCGAGCTAGTGGTATGTTGCTTAAACCACCTTCTTGAACTATTTTAAAGTGGGTAATATGATTTGTAACGATTAAAACTCGTAAACATACAAGTTGAAGCTTAAAAGTCTACTAAAAGCACTAAACATTGTGGTTAAAAGCACATATGTTGTGTAAATCATGTAGTATTTGATTTGTGTGATTATTTGGACCCGATCTATGTTGTGGTAGCTCGGATCATCATTTAACCCGGTTTAGTCATGATCTTGGA
>JARYGA010000790.1:0-26559 GCA_030545235.1 Helianthus tuberosus
CCCAAAATTACAATCCTTAATCATCTCCTTCGTTTAACTAACCTTCCATTCACCAATTCTAAAGAATACGGAACGTCTATTCTACTCGAAACTAGGCCAAGTAGTTTCTTAAGTTCTAAGCATACAAGGTTACAGTCGGTGCCAGTATTAATCAAAAATAGATGCATAGGGTTGGTTAATAGGGAATGTACCCATAATCGCATCTGGATCCTGGCGTGCTTCCTGAGCTCCGATCGTGAAGACCCTTCCTTGCTTGGTTATTCCTAGGGAAATCTTTCCTAAAGTGCCCTACTTCTCCACATTTGTAACAGCCTGGAACTCTACCATTATCTCTTCTGTCTTGATACTTCGCCCAACAGGCATCCTTGCTGTGCCCTTCTTTTCCACACCTTCCACACTTAGGACTCAGACATTGACCTTCATGGTGAAAATTGCATTCCTCGCATCTCGGCTTAGTCCCCAAGTAAACCTTACCACCGGCCTTATTGGTGGCTCCATAAGCTCGCATGCCACGGGACGGGTCCACTTCCCTTCTTTTGTTTGCTTTAGAGCTTCCATTACTGGCTTGGGTGCCTATCTTTAAGTTTGATGACTTCCTTTTCTTATTGCCCCGAAGACTCCACATGAGTCTCTTTCTTGTTTGCCTCAGATCCTGAAAACTTTCCCATACGCAGAGCTTCTTCAGTAAGTGTGACACTTAAATCGATAGCCTCTGTGATGGTTAGAGGCTTTGAGGCAGTAACCATGCTCAGAATTTGAGGTGCAAGTCCCCAAATGAATCGCTCAATCCTCTTGAACTCTGGCTTGACTAAGTAGGGAACAACCCTAGACAAGTCGTGAAAGCATTGGACGTACTCAGAAATCTTCGGCCCGTCCATTTTCAAATTCCAGAACTCAGTCTCAAGCTTCTGGATTTCGGCCCTAGAACAGTATTTCTTTCGCATCAATTCCTTGAGCGCGTCCCAGCTCAGCGCATAAGCAGCAGTTTCACCAAGGGTTTGAACCTGAAGGTTCCACCAGGAGAGTGCGCCATCCAAAAACAACCCTGAGATATAGGTAACTTTCCGCTCGGGCGAACAGTTACTCATTCTCAGAACGGAGTCAGTCTTTTCTTCCCAACGAACAAATGCAACGGCACCTCCTGTGCCGTCAAAATTCAATGGCTTGCTGTCCAGGAACTGTTTGTAGGTGCAGCCGGTTGGAGGGTTACTTCCGGAAGTGCCACCGCTGTGTTCAGAGCGGAGGGCTTCATGCTACGCTATAGCTTGGGAAATGCGCTCATTGAGTTCGGCCTCAGTTCTTGGTAACGTGTTGGTGTCTGTGTCACGTCTGGGCGTTATTTTCTTTTGTCAAAGGGTATGGGGTAGGTTAGACAACATTCCATAATTGTCTATGAGGTATATATTACCACAAGCAAACATGTAATCACCCAATATCACATGCATATACAATCAACAATATATAGGTAAGAAAACAACCACTGAGCTTTCATATATGTTTGACAAGTTGACTTATTATTTGTATTTGGGAAAGCAAAATGAACTCGAGGTTACATCACCTCGGTCTTACAAGTTCCATAATATGAAAGTAGTAGTTATTTTCCTTCTACATTGGTTTTCTTAGGTCTTTAGCTTCACAAAGACGGGTATGCTTCCCAAGAGATGGGGGGGTCGTGCATTTCTACCACGTATAGGGGTGATAGAGAGTGTAAAGTTGCTGCTCCTTTCCCAAGTGTTAGCCATCTTCACTGGCTTGGATATCGGTTCCCAAACGGCTCCTACGGGTAGAAGTGTCAGACACGTAGTAGGTACAGACAGGTTTCCTACTTTGTAGAGTGCTAAGGCAACTGTCTAGGTATTGTTCTACTAGATAGAGGTGTGAACACCTAGAGATTATTTTTCAATAGGTGGTGATCATTAGCTTGACCCACAGAGTCCACCAGGATTTCCATGCACTACAAGTCATTATTACGTGGGCCCCCGTAATAATAAATTGTCTTGCACGGTCACCCCAACTTTCCCTCGTTCAAGGCAGATGATCCACCAAAGAGGGGACACTACTGTCCTTATACCTCCGACATGGATTGGACCATTGTGGTGGTCCATGCGCTAACATCCGTTATCTTTACCCGCTAATAGGCACGATGATTAAACGTAATAGGAATAAGGATAATTCCTAGTAGTTGGAGGGGCATCTTCAAGATGAATACTTCATCTTCCTTGTTTGGTCAAGTGTGTCGTCAATCTGGTTTCGCAAAATCCACAGGGACCTCATCCTTCTGATAAGGTTGTTGTCCAAGGTTGTCGCCTCCGCCTCGCCGACACTACCGCAGTCAGGCACCTTCACAATCGAGAGGAAAGAGCAGCCATCTTCTACGAAACCAGCTCAGGATCTTGTTTGGTAATTACTTCAGCCATGAGCTTCACCATAAATGCGAGGTCGATAGTCTCATCGTGCGAGTCATGAACATTAATAGGATTCGGAGTCGTAGGTATCTCGTTCACGTCAATAATTATTCCGTACACTTATACACATATATATTAATAAATAAATATGTTACTTAGTATAAACAGGCAAATAGATGCATCATGTCACATATAACTCTCGTTTGTCCTTTCAGGGGGGGGGGTCTTTTTGTCTTTGGCAAGTCTAGCTCACGTAGACTATGCCTTAATTGGCACTTTAATTTGGGGTATTCTTCTCCCTATTAATGTCCTTGTCTTGTCTTTTCTTTGAAAAATGTTTGACTCACGGATCTTGGCGCTTTCGTGAATGCAATGAAAAACCTTTTTGTGAAAATGTTTTCGTGAGAGAGTCCTAGTGATTATTGTAACACCCCGTGTTTTCACAAGTCAAAGTCAAAGTCAAGGTCAAAGTCAACGACCGATTTCGCGCAACTTGACTTGTAGAAATTTCTTTATTTTATTTTTATTATGTGGAGTAAGTGTCGTTAATTGCAATAATCGATGAGTGTTAATCGTATTTCAATCGACCTACAACTGTGAACTATAGGAAGTAACAATGCGATAAAGTTAATCAACTAATAATCAAGCTATGTTAATTGAATCGACATCAATTCGCAACTCGAACTACGTGGTTTTACTTATTGTTTATACATGTGTGTGCCTTACGTGTTACCTGTGCATGTTTATTTATGTTATGTCGTGGTAACCAAGCAAACTCAATCGAACTCGAACTCGAATTCTAACTCGAAATGTAATCGAACTCGAACTCGAATCACGATCGAACTATGATAGATAGTGGAAAATAGATTACGCAAGATACGAAGTAGTTGGGACTGAAAGTAATTTGACTAGGAAACCCTATCGAATCGGACCACTCGCAATCGAAATCGAAATATCAAAAATCATCGCGCGAAACACTCGAAGGATGCGACTGATCGATCAGGCTTCCAGCCAATCGAACAGCCAGCTGAACGGACTGCTGTCCGATCGGACAGGCTGTCCGATCGAGCTGCCTGGCCAATCGGCCAGCTCTTTCCCCTTTTGTCATCCTATAAATACCCCTGTCATTGTCATCCTTTTTCACTTTTGGAAACCTCTGTTTGACCAGCACGCTTAACCCACCTTTTTGCAGATTTCTCTCGATTCCGGTAAGTTTTCGTCCTAAATCTTGTACTTTCTTGATCTATACACACTCCTACACATTTCTATCTTTTAAATCTTAACTTTTAACCGTGAAATCATCAAGAATCAAGTGTTCTAGGATGATGTCACCATGAGTTCTTGAAGAACTTCATGTTTTGGCCTCAAATCCACCAAGAATGACTAGGATCTAGCCGATTTCCACATAAACAAACAAGGATCTTTCATAGATCTAAACATAAACACGGTGAAAAGGACTGGAGGATGGATTTTCCAACTTTCTTCCAACTCTTTTCACTCAATAACTTCAAACCGGTAGAAACGGAGCCTGATTCGGTTTACAAATCACTTCGGTGGTCGTAAGGCGCAAGATCTGGATTCTATCCACGTGGTTAACCGACTTCGGGTTAAACGTTAAACTTCGTTCCGAACAGTCCACCGACCGGATTTGGGTGATTCCTGTCCGACCCAAGGACCCAAGTAAGGACGAGGGATCTATGGTTCTACTCGTTGTCAAAATACCTAAATAGAACGACAGACAAACAGAACAACCAAGTGTTAGACGCAAGGGCTGATCAGGTCAGGATGCTGACCGATCGGACTGCTGTCCGAACGGACAGCCAGCCGATCGGATAGTCAGCCGATCGACTGGCCAGCCGATCGGCTAACACATGGTCCCACACAAACAACTTACTTTGAAGACTAGTGTTGAACGAATTGTTGTTCGATCGAACTACTGTCCGATCGGATTACTCTTCGGATCATGAGATACAATGCTTCAATACTTAATCGATTTTCAACATGTTCAATGCACTAGAAGTGCCACCCGATCGAACAGCCGTCCGATCCGGTGACACCCTGTTGTATGATCGAACAGCAGTTGTGTTATTCGATCGATCAACTATCCGATCCATTGCACCATACTTTACATTTCATTTAAAGTCTTTGACTTGTTGACCTATCCGATCGAACACCTGTCCGATCCAAAGACTAAACATTGTAATTCATTTGAATGCCTAACCGATCGGGTTGCCGGCCGATCGAACAGCCGTCCGATCGACCGACCTGAAAGGCAAAGGTACTTCAATGTTTTCAAATGCTACAACGAAAACTTAAAAAGTCAAGCCATCATACACAAACACATCCTTCTCAAAGGAAGGAACAATCCACTCGAACAGCCATCCGATCGGCCTACCGACCGACCGAACAGCAGACCGCACGGGCTGTCAGCCGAACGGTCAGCCGTCCGATCGAACTACCGTCCGATCGACCAGCTGTCCGACTCTTCCACACTTGTTTTCCCGTTTTACGTTTCACTTATCGTTATGCTATCGAATCTATTTAGGCTAACCGTACTCGCTAAGCGCTCCTTTCAATCCATAAATCACTGTGAGTATACTCGATCCCTTTTTGCTTTAAGCACTTTTGGGTGTTACATACGTTACGAATATTCAAACCACAACTATCACACTACTCAAACTATTTGAACGCTAACGCTAACCGTTAATGCATGTTATACGTGGCTTATGAATGCTTGTTTGTTATGTTTACACATGGAATGTTGTCTACCTGCCTTAGCAACGATAGTACTATAGTTTGGACTCAGCACCCGTTCACACGGGGGTTGTTAAGGATCTTTTACTTGCATGGATTACGGTGGTAATCATGTATTGCGAACTGCCTCGGGCAGTCAACCCGCAGTCATTGGTATCGATGGATCTATGTCGATAACTAATGTGCTTCATTTCACTATGTGTACGTGCTGGTTATGCGTAAATGAATTCGAACTCTATATGCTATGTGACAGGTGCTTAGGAAGTTTACATGCTTAGCACGCTGTGAACTTGAGGCTAGGAAAGGTCTAGGATGCTCTCTGCGCTGTGATGAAATCCAAGCTAGGAAAAGGAGTCTTAGAAACCAATAAATAAACTATTTATGTTTGAATCTGAGTTATCGGAACAGAATATTTGCCTAGATTTTATCTGTAATAAACTACTTACTATTTGAGACATGGTATGGGACATGTTAACTTAAATTGAATGGTAATGATAGTTGTTATGGAAACTTCTGGACAATCTGTTTCGCTCAGTGCCATGCCCCGATGATTCCGCCATCGGTTGGGGTGTGACAGATTGGTATCAGAGCCATAACTATAGGGAATTAGGCAAGACCCGACCTAGTCCGGGTCGAAGTCTTAGATACCTAGACTATAGTTAAGAACCAGCAGACCGACTTGTGCATAAGCAGTAGAGGCTATGTACGGGCTTACTTCTCACTACTCTCGCTTATTCTACGCTATCACCACACTCGGATTTTCAACTATGAGTGGGCAATAAGGTCGAGAATAGGTGTGAAAACCGCAAACTTTCGACTAAAGTTGCTTAATCAACTCGCATTTTAACTACAAACGAGGAGAATTATGCCAAATCAGGGGTGAAACCCATATTTTGATGAATAATCTCCTCAATTTTATCAAAACAGGAATGAAGTTGTTAAGCCAGGGGTGAAACCCTAACCTTGGCGACTTGTTCCGCTTTTATACAAAAACTCTCACCAGAGTCTCGACGGACTCCAATGACCTGAAGCCACGATATGACCAACGAGATGCGTGCCAAATGCCCAAGAATCGAGGCAAAGGCACAGTCCTGAAGGTTAAGTGTGCGCAACGGGTCCTTGTGAATAGTCGAACCACTTTGGGTAGTCGAAGTCTACTAGCCGCAGACAATCCGCCTCTCGATTTCTATGCATTTCAAGGAGAAAAATTGTCGATTTTTATGTGTTTTAGGTGCTATTACCCGTTCATGTGCTTATTTTGACTCCAAACGATTGCGTAACGACACGTTCGACGTGCGAAATCCGTGAACGTGCGTGACCGAACACACTAGATGTACAATTTACCGTGATTCTTATTGATCAGTTTGACAAGTATACGCTCCAAGAATCATCTTTTGCCACTTTCTCTCTCTCTAGCTTCTTTCTCCAGACCTATGTTTCTGTTTTCTGACTGCCTCTAGTGACTAAATGCGTATGTGCTTCCTTGCTTCTGTGCTTTACGTGCTTAGGTGTTAAATGATTTTGTGCTCTACATGCTTATGTGATTATGTGATTTCGTGCCTTATGTGTTAAGTAGTTACGCAAATATACGTGTTCCTGAGCTTTAATAAGCAGTAAACGTGTGAGGTGAGATTCGAATACAATGTGTTGAGTTCCGTGGCAATGTCTATTGCAGACAATGTCGTCTGGATCCCGTCACGCACTTTCTCGTCAAGAAAAGGGAGACAAACGCCTTGCTTCCATCATCGCCAAGAGTGTAGCAAAGGCCGTGAGTGATGTTTATGAGAATGCCAGCAAATCATCCGAGGAATCGAGAACCGAAGCTCCCAAAGCTACCGCGAGGCCTTTCAGTTTCAAACAATTCAAGTCGTGTGGGCCAAAAGAATTCACTGGCGAAGGAGGTCCCACTACACTATTCCACTGGTTCGATTCCATTGAGGTTACTCTGCGACAGAGTGGTTGCCCTGATGACCTCCGTACTCTGAATGCTACCGGCGTTTTCCAGTCCCGAGCTCTAGACTGGTGGACGGCCGAGAGGAACAAGCGAGGGAACGATGCAGCCTACGGTCTGTCGTGGGACGAGCTCAAGGAAGTTATGCTAGAGGAATTCTGCCCTCCTCACGAACGTCAAAAGCTAGAAGATGAATTTTGGCACATACAGCAAAAGGATGGTGACAATGCTGGTCTCACTGCTCATTTCAAACAGCTCAGCATTATCTGTCCTGATCAAGTCAAGACTCCTGACATGACAATCAAGAAGTACATCCGGGCCATGCCCGACTGCGTTGCTGATTTCGTGCAAGCGGCTAAGACTACGACGATCGAGGAAACTTATCTGTTGGCCGCTGAAATCAACGACAAACGAGTTAAGGCTGGTGTCTGGGATAAGACTTCGAAGCATCTGCATCAAGCTACCGCTACCGCACCGACTGTTGAACCCCCCTCATCGAGCAGCAAGAGGAAGAACAAGAGAAAGAACAGCTCCAGCAACAAGAACTGTGCGATCACTGCTGCACCGATTCAAGCTGTACCTGCTCAACAACGTCAAGTAGCGGCACCTGTGGCCAATGCACCGCCTACAAAGCGTGCATACACTGGACCACACCCGCTCTGCCCTACTTACACCTACCACCACCCAGCTACCATTGCTTGCCGTTTTTGTGCTCATTGCAACGTATACAGCCATTTTACTGCCAACTGCCGTATTCGTCAAGCTCCTGCCAATCAAGCTCTACTCACTGCCCCACAGGGTCAACAAGCTCCTCCGGCACCCGCAGTCAAAGCCAGAGCCTGCTTCGCATGTGGCGACCCGAACCATTTCGCCACACATGTGCCCAAACAGGGTTGTGAAACAAGAACCTCAACAACAGCAGCAGCAACAACAGGCCGCACGCGCCAGAACTTTCAACCTCAACGTGCGTCAAGCCCAGGCCGACAACAACGTGGTCAATGGTACGTTCCTTGTGAATGGTATTTATGCTTCATGTTTTTTTGATACTGGAGCTGATAATTGCTTTGTGTCATTCGAATTTGAGAAACTCCTTAGTCGTAAACGTTCCCAACTCTCCTCGGCATTCGATGTTGAAGTCGCTACCGGAAGAACCGTCGCCGTTAATTCCATTATCCGTGATTGTACTCTTGAGCTCAACAATCACATCTTCCCAATCGACCTTATTCCGATGCAACTCGGAAGTTTCGACGTCATAGTAGGCATGGACTTTCTTCGAGAAAACCATGCTGAAGTGGTGTGCTTCGACAAGATGATTCGATTTTCGCTCGCAAATGGTGACTTATTGTGTGTGTATATGGCGATACTACTTCAAAGGGGCTCAAGCTCATGTCATGCGTGCAAGCCAGCAAATATCTCCGCAAGGAGTACAGGGCTTTCCTGGCTAACATTGTAGTAGCGGAGAAGGAAAAGAAAGAGAAGAAGGAAGCGAAAGACGTTCCTGTGGTTCGAGAATTTCCTAATGTTTTTCCAGAGGATCTTCCCGGACTACCGCCAAGTCGTGATATCGACTTTCGTATCGACCTCATTCCTGGAGCCAACCCTATCGCCAAAGCTCCTTATCGACTCGCACCATCCGAGATGCGCGAACTCTCAACCCAACTCCAGGAACTACTTGAGAAAGGCTTCATTCGCCCGAGCACCTCTCCTTGGGGCGCGCCAGTCCTTTTCGTCAAAAAGAAGGACGGGTCGTTCAGGATGTGCATCGACTATCGGGAATTGAATAAGTTAACTATCAAGAACCGTTACCCCCTACCCCGCATCGACGATTTGTTTGATCAGCTACAAGGCGCTACGTGTTTCTCAAAGATCGATCTGCGTTCAGGATACCATCAGCTACGTATTCAAGAAGAGGATATACCCAAAACCGCGTTTCGCACTCGTTACGGGCATTACGAATTCGTTGTCATGCCTTTTGGTCTAACCAACGCACCAGCGGTTTTCATGGACCTGATGAATCGCGTGTGTAAACCATATCTCGACCGTTTCGTCATCGTATTCATCGACGATGTCTTAATCTATTCCAAATCGAAAGCCGAACACGCGCACCATCTACGTTTGGTTCTCGAGTTACTCCAGGGGAACCAACTCTATGCCAAGTTCTCCAAGTGCGAATTTTGGTTAGGAGAAGTTCAATTTCTGGGTCACATTGTTAATAGTCAAGGCATTCACGTCGATCCTGCGAAAATTGAAGCTGTCAAGAGCTGGGTTACGCCTAAGAACCTGTCTGAAGTCCGTTCTTTTCTCGGACTAGCGGGCTATTATCGACGATTTATCGAAGGGTTCTCAAAGATCGTTGTACCGCTTACCTCTCTCACGCATAAAGACAAGCCTTTTGTTTGGGGAACTAAACAAGAGACTGCTTTTCAAACCCTTAAATACATGCTTTGCAATGCTCCTGTTCTCACATTGTCCGACGGAACCAATGATTTCATTGTCTACTATGATGCTTCCAACCTTGGTCTTGGTTGTGTTCTCATGCAACGGGACAAGGTCATAGCTTACGCATCTCGTCAGCTTAAAATCCACGAGAAGAACTATACGACCCATGATCTCGAGCTAGGCGCAGTTGTTTTTGCGTTAAAGATTTGGCGACACTACCTGTACGGTACTAAGTGTACGATCTTCACCGATCATAGGAGCCTACAGCATATCTTTAATCAGAAGGAACTTAATATGCGTCAACGCCGATGGGTAGAACTTCTCAACGATTACGACTGTGAGATTCGTTATCACCCAGGCAAGGCGAATGTTGTTGCCGACGCACTTAGCAGACGGAGCTACCTGCTTAGCACTCGTAATGTTCAAGCCCAACATGATCTCAAAACCCTCATCCGCGACGCTCAGCATGCATGTTTTAACGAACGCACCTTGAAGAGAGAAAGAATCTACCACGATGGAGCCCAGCTTGTGAGCAAATCGAATGGAATATTCCACTTTTTAGACCGAATTTGGATTCCCAAACGAACCAATTTGCGGCAAATCCTGATGGACGAAGCCCACAAATCCCGGTATTCCATTCATCCCGTTGCTGACAAAATGTACCAGGATCTTCGTTATAAGTACTGGTGGCCTGGTATGAAACGAGATATCGCTCTCTACGTCGGAAAATTCCTAACTTGTGCTAGAATCAAGGCCGAACATCAACGACCCTCTGGCTTACTCGAACAACCACCAATTCCTATGTGGAAGTGGGAAAGTATAGCTATGGATTTCGTAACCAAGCTACCACACACGTCGTCAGGTCACGACAGCATTTGGGTTGTAGTCGACCGTTTGACTAAATCAGCTCACTTTCTGCCGATACGAGAAGACTACAAGGTAGAACGATTAGCCCGAATCTACACCGACGAGATCATTTGTAATCATGGGACGCCTCGTGACATCATCTCTGATCGTGATGCTCGGTTTACTTCGCGACTGTGGGAAACGTTTCAAACGGCACTCGGTACAACGCTTAATCTAAGTACCGCTTTCCACCCTCAAACCGACGGTCAGACTGAAAGAACGATTCGTACTCTTGAAGACATGCTCCGTTCGTGTGTTCTAGACTTCGGTGGTAATTGGGATAAGTACCTGCCGCTAGTCGAATTCTCGTATAACAACAGCTACCATTCTAGCATCCAAATGGCACCATTCGAGGCATTATACGAAAGAAGATGTCGATCACCTATTGTGTGGCACGAGATCGGTCACTCGCAACTAACCGGTCCGGAGCTACAACAAGAAACGACAGACAAAATTTTCCAAATTCGAGACAACCTAGTGAAAGCTCGGGATCGACAGAAAAGTTATGCCGATAAAAAGCGCTAGCCCCGTGAATTTGGTGTTGGTGACTACGTACTCCTAAAGGTATCACCTTGGAAGGGTGTAGTCCGATTCGGAAAGAAAGGGAAACTCGCGCCTCGATATGTTGGACCTTTTAAGATTCTGGAAAGGATCGGAAAAGTCGCCTACAGACTCGAACTACCGGAGGAACTTAGTAACGTCCACCCGACTTTCCATGTGTCAAACCTCCGAAAGTGCATAGCCGACCATGACTTACATGTTTCTCTCGATAACCTGCAAGTGAACGAAACATTACACTTCGTGGAAAAGCCTGTCGAAATCATGGATCACCAAACCAAGCAGCTCAGGCGCTCACGTATTCCTATTGTGAAAGTCCGATGGGAAGGCAAACGAGGCGCAGAGTTCACTTGGGAACTCGAAAGCGACATGAAGGCAAAGTACCCGCAGTTATTCGAAGAGAAAGTCTAAAAAGAGAAAGTTCTCCAACGTGAGTCACGGTGTTGTAACAGCTTCCGGCTTAATTTCGGGACGAAATTTCCTAAACAAGGGGAGGCTGTAACACCCCGTGTTTTCACAAGTCAAAGTCAAGGTCAAAGTCAACGACCGATTTCGCGCAACTTGACTTGTAGAAATTTCTTTATTTTATTTTTATTATGTGGAGTAAGTGTCGTTAATTGCAATAATTGATGAGTGTTAATCGTATTTCAATCGACCTACGACTGTGAACTATAGGAAGTAACAATGCGATAAAGTTAATCAACTAATAATCAAGCTATGTTAATCGAATCGACATCAATTCGCAACTCGAACTACGTGGTTTTACTTATTGTTTATACATGTGTGTGCCTTACGTGTTACCTGTGCATGTTTATTTATGTTATGTCGTGGTAACCAAGCAAACTCAATCGAACTCGAATTCTAACTTGAAATGTAACGAACTCGAACTCGAATCACGATCGAACTATGATAGATAGTGGAAAATAGATTACGCAAGATACGAAGTAGTTGGGACTGAAAGTAATTTGACTAGGAAACCCTATCGAATCGGACCACTCGCAATCGAAATCGAAATATCAAAAATCGTCACGCGAAACACTTGAAGGATGCGACTGATCGATCAGGCTTCCAGCCGATCGAACAGCCAGCCGAACGGACTGCTGTCCCATCGGACAGGCTGTCCGATCAAGCTGCCTGGCCGATCGGCCAGCTCTTTCCCCTTTTGTCATCCTATAAATACCCCTGTCATTGTCATCCTTTTCCACTTTTGGAAACCTCTGTTTGACCAGCACGCTCAACCCACCTTTTTGCAGATTTCTCTCGATTCAGAAAGTTTTCGTCCCAAATCTTGTACTTTCTTGATCTATACACATTCCTACACATTTCTATCTTTCAAATCTTAACTTTTAACCATGAAATCATCAAGAATCAAGTGTTCTAGGATGATGTCACCATGAGTTCTTGAAGAACTTCATGTTTTGGCCTCAAATCCACCAAGAATGACTTGGATCTAGCCGATTTCCACATAAACAAACAAGGATCTTTCATAGATCTAAACATAAACACGGTGAAAAGGACTGGAGGATGGATTTTCCAACTTTCTTCCAACTCTTTTCACTCAATAACTTCAAACCGGTAGAAACAGAGCCTGAGTCGGTTTACAAATCACTTCGGTGGTCGTAAGGCGCAAGATCTGGATTCTATCCACGTGGTTAACCGACTTCGGGTTAAACGTTAAACTTCGTTCCGAACAGTCCACCGACCGGATTTGGGTGATTCCTGTCCGACCCAAGGACCCAAGTAAGGACGAGGGATCTATGGTTCTACTCGTTGTCAAAATACCTCAATAGAAGGACAAACAAACAGAACAACCAAGTGTTAGACGCAAGGGCTGATCAGGTCAGGATACTGACCGATCGGACTGCTGTCCGAACGGACAGCCAGCCGATCGGATAGTCAGCCGATCGACTGGCCAGCCGATCGGCTAACACATGGTCCCACACAAACAACTTACTTTGAAGACTAGTGTTGAATGAATTGTTGTTCGATCGAACTACTGTCCGATTGGATTACTCTTCGCATCATGAGATACTATGCTTCAATACTTAATCGATTTTCAACATGTTCAATGCACTAGAAGTGCCACCCAATCGAACAGCCGTCCGATCAGGTGACACCCTGTTGTCCGATCGAACAGCAGTTGTGTTATTCGATCGATCAACTATCCGATCCATTACACCATACTTTACATTTCATTTAAAGTCTTTGACTTGTTGACCTATCCGATCGAACACCAGTCCGATCCAAAGACTAAACATTGTAATTCATTTGAATGCCTAACCGATCGGGTTGCCGGCCGATCGAACAGCCGTCCGATCGACCGACCTGAAAGGCAAAGGTACTTCAATGTTTTCAAATGCTACAACGAAAACTTCAAAAGTTAAGCCATCATACACAAACACATCCTTCTCAAAGGAAGGAACAATCCACTCGAACAGCCATCCGATCTGCCTACCGACCGACCGAACAGCAGACCGCACGGGCTGTCAGCCAAACGGTCAGCCGTCCGATCGAACTACCGTCCGATCGACCAGCTGTCCGACTCTTCCACACTTGTTTTCCCGTTTTACGTTTCACTTATCGTTATGCTATCGAATCTATTCAGGCTAACCGTACTCGCTAAGCGCTCCCTTCAATCCATAAATCACTGTGAGTATACTCGATCCCTTTTTGCTTTAAGCACTTTTGGGTGTTACATACGTTACGAATATTCAAACCACAACTATCACACTACTCAAACAATTTGAACGCTAACCGTTAATGCATGTTATACGTGGCTTATGAATGCTTGTTTGTTATGTTTACACATGGAATGCTGTCTACCTGCCTTAGCAACGATAGTACTATAGTTTGGACTCAGCACCCGTTCACACGGGGGTTGTTAAGGATCTTTTACTTGCATGGATTACGGTGGTAATCATGTATTGCGAACTGCCTCGGGCAGTCAACCCGCAGTCATTGGTATCGATGGATCTATGTCGATAACTAACGTGCTTCATTTCACTATGTGTACGTGCTGGTTATGCGTAAACGAATTCGAACTCTATATGCTATTATCAAACTTGTATACTCACCTTTACATTATATGTATTGACTTTATTTTAACGTATGTGACAGGTGCTTAGGAAGTTTACATGCTTAGCACGCTGTGAACTTGAGGCTAGGAAAGGTCTAGGATGCTCTCTGCGCTGTGATGAAATCCAAGCTAGGAAAAGGAGTCTTAGAAACCAATAAATAAACTATTTATGTTTGAATCTGAGTTGTCGGAACAGAATATTTGCCTAGATTTTATCTGTAATAATTTGCTTACTATTTGAGACATGGTATGGGACATGTTAACTTAAATTGAATGGTAATGATAGTTGTTATGGAAACTTCTGGACAATCTGTTTCGCTCAGTGCCATGCCCCGATGATTCCGCCATCGGTTGGGGTGTGACAATTGTAGTCTAGACTCGAGAAGGAATCCTAGTTCACTATAATCGAAGCTCTGAAACCAAACTGTCACACCCTGACTTTTGCGGAAGCTTATGATGTGTGACTTGTTCGATATCATTGCATTCAGTCATAATAAATAACTATATGATCAAAACGATGTTCATCCATTCATTAAGAGTAAAATTTTACAAACACCAGTCATTTAAGTTTCAACAACACAACCTTTGACTAAGTTACAAACCAACAAAAGTGGATGACATCTAACTTGGAATTTACTTCTAGAAACAACACTCGCGCCCAAGATCCAACTTGTTACCTGGAATACATGTAATTTTGAAAACATCAACAAAAGTTGAGCGAGTTCATGCGTTTTGTATGAGTATCGATAAGCTTGTAAACATTTGAGAGACTCCTTTGAAAACAGGTATGAAAAGCAACTATGAACAGATCAAATTAATGTTTTGCAAGGACGTTAATGTATGTGAAGACATAGGGAGCACTCAATATGAGTAGGCTTATACCCTCGTCGATTTCCTCTCGACTGTGTCGAATTTCCCTTCGACCGTGTCAATTTACCTTGACTGCGTCAATTTACCTTGACTGTGTCAATTTTACCCTTGACCGTTGTCGATTTACCTCGACTGGGACACCGAAGCACTCAAGTGGTCACATAAGGACCATGAGTGGGGCTCGGCCGTACCCGTTAGATCTAACCTTCGTCCATAATTAAGAGTTAATGGCATTTCAATTTCAATCTATGCTCACATGATCTATAATTCATTTCATAGCCAATTCATACCATTTAAACTTATGCAACATGTATTCCACCCCCGAGAGTTATAAATCCAAAAACAGTTAAGAGAAAAGGGGGACATGAACTCACGGTTTTGTGTTCTTCAATCCGTCGTAACTCAAGCTGCTACTAGTGCGCACGACTACCTACAACGTACTACGGTCTATTAGACGAGCGGTTCGTGCCTTGACTTAGTATTAATTAGTTTCTTTGAGTTACGTTTCTTTGTGTCCTTAATATTATTCCAAGTTATATAATTATTTGTTAAAATATAAATATTTTAACTTAAATTATATTTATGAACTTTGGAATATTAGTTAGAATAATACATTTTAACTTGTCAAGTTTATGTATTTGTACTTCTATAACTCCCCAAGGATGGGTGTATTTGTATTCAAAATCTTATCCTTCTATATTTTTGCCAAGTATCGATGGCGTATTCCGGTGTGTAATTGTACGTACGAGAATACGTATTTTTCATTGTGTTTATTAAGTATCTCATACGTAATTTTTGTATTTACTTTTCCGGAATAATATTCCTAATAAAAATACATTAATATATTTTCCCAAAATATATATCTTAAGAATTATTACATAGAAATTTTTTTTATAATTTTTCCTTGGCAAAAATATTTATACTTTTCATATAAGTCTCAAAAATAATATATTTTCAAGTCTAACTTGGAAAATATATATATAAATCCATTTTTCACCCAAAAATAATATGTCCAAAGTTTATTTAAGAAAATATATATTCTCTCCCAAAAATAATATATCTTCTAATAATTCCAAGAAAATATATATTTTTACTTACCGAAAAATATTATATTTTCTCCTTGTCAAGAATATGATATATCTTGTAATTATTGTAAGAATCATATTTTTGTTTTCTTGGTGTCCAAAATACTAATTACCAAAATATACTTATCAACTTATATTCGGAATATTTTTGTGAGTTATATTCCTTGTTTGGTTTCCCCAATATTTTGGGTATAAATTGTTATATTTATTTCTTGGAATTTTGGTAGTATTTTGGATTGTAATTTCTTGGTATTTTGGTGAGTTATATTATTTCAAGTCCAAAAATAGTATAACTAATACACATAATATACAAATAATCACACACATGGTGACATCTAAATAAATATTCTCCTAAATACATATTTAGTCACTTTTATTATCAAAAACCAACCTCTAATAATTTGTAATTTGTGTAACAAAAACCATGGCAAACTTTATAGGAAAAATCATGGTTAAAATATACTTGTAAATATTTGTTTAAAAATTATTTTTCTAAGTATTTAATTTCTAGAAAAAATTTGCCATAGTTTCCCCTTAAAAATGGAGGTTTCCATGCTTTCAAAGCATATCATTTTCTTTTAAAATCATCATCAATCATCAACAAATCATTCAAGACCTACCATATGCTTTAAATATGCAATTTACACTTTGACATGAACTTGAAATTTTGTAAAAAGTTGTAGTAACTTAGTATGTTATCTAGTAGGTTAAGTTACCCTCTAAAACATGGTTATTTGTTTAATAATCACATTCTTGAAAAATCTAGTCCTTTACAACTTACAAGATGATTTTTCCAAAAAACAATTCTTTTGTATTTCTCTTGTTAATAACATGTTTCTATACTTGATTTATCACTAAAAATATGATTAGTTTCTTTGAAAACCATGATCTTGTAAATCTTGTGAATAACTTTGTTCTCTTGAAAATATTATCTTTGAAATCCTTTATTTTCTAGACTTATAACATGATTCACAAATTATCATACACTAAATCAAGTTTATTTTCAAGTTCATGTTTAACATAAAGGATGATCATTATGATTATCTTCAAGAATCATCCTCATACTTGCTAGATCATGTGTTTAATCACAATCTAGCAAGCTTATTATGATGATCAACATCATAAACACAAGAAATCAACAATCAAGTATATTACATACACTTAAACATCTTTGATTTTCATGATTTAGAGCTTTATGTTCATGTTTATGCTTATGTTTCTTCATGATCTTTATGTTTAACAACTTATATCATCTTTTAACCAACATAACATGAAGTAAAATGAGATCACAAGAGTCTTACTACTAGCACAAGGCTAGGGATGATGTTCAAGAAGATGAAGATGACAAATGAGGTGGATAAAAGCACTAGAGAGAGGTCCTTGCAATTCCGATGCTTGAAACCTTCTTAGATAGGGTTAAGACACCTTAGAGAATACTTAGAATGCATTGAAAGGAACTAGAAAGTTGGAGATTATGGTGGTGGTGTTGAGCCGAGATCATGGAGGAAAGGGGAGGAGGTTTTGGTGTAGTGAAAGTGATGAAAATGATCATATGTCTTAGACTTGTGGTTTATAAGAAAGTTCTCCCAACATCACTTTACCTCTTGGTTTCTATGTTTCATAACCCACATACATATCAATTAAAATATTGCAAGAAAATCCCAAGTGGGACCCTCCTTGTAACCGGCCTAACTATGTGGGGGGGGGGGGGGGGTAAAGTGTAACATTCTTTTGGTAAGTTAAGTGTTATAGTTAGATTTCAAGTATACTAGTTAGGGTTATATGTGTTAAATGTTTATAGGATGTGTTATGATGTTCGGTGACCATAACTAGCTTTGTAACACTAAAACAATGCTTCTAGTAAGAATTTGATGTTTCGGGTAGTGTCCGGTTGTTCAGTCCGTTACTGTTCGTTAAAGTGCTAAATTGCGCAGTTTAGTGTGCTTTATGTTGTGTTTTGTGACAGTTTTGATTCCCGACACTTAGAAAAGTATTCTGGACCATTATATCACAATTCTGCATTATATTTACATGTTAAAAGTTGAATTTCTGCTGAATTTGTTTATTTTCTGCAGAATTTTGCAGTTTTAGTGCGTTTCTGGCACTTTCCGGTACCTATGTCATCACTAGAAAGGCAGTTTTGTAATCCCTACTTTCCTACACACTATGCTAGTCTAACACTTGGTCCTGCGGCTTATTTTGTGTCTTAACACCTTGTCTGTCTAAGTACTGAACTCCCGTCAGTACTTCTAGTTTGTCTGATAACTGTGTCAATTCTGTTCTGTGCATTAGTAGAACTATATTGTGTTGCATGTAGTAATGATAAAAGTCTTGCAACAAGAAATGCCATTGTATGTACATAACATAAATCAGAATTTCATTCGTCTTGTAAACTAGATCATGCACAGTTATTAAAGCACATATTACTGTTTAATTATTATACGGAATGCATGGAAAAGTGTTAGTTGTCACACAAAATTCATAAAAAATATAAATACTACACAATAATTAATGACATAGAAAACGGACCCCTAAAAAGGTACTTAAAATATGTTATATGAACAAACAATTTGTATTATTAAAATAAAGTTATTCATAGATACTAAAGATGATAAATGTTAAGAAATCGTGTAAAAAAACAGAAACAAAGAACTTAAATGGTTGCCTTGATTATGAATTTTGAATACTTTTATTTCAAGTTAATGATTTGAAATTTAAATTGTCTAAAATTATTGTGGTTACCTTTCAAATTATATTTATTTTTGAAATGTGATTATTGCTTTATTATTTAAATAACTTTTTTAGAGTCGGTTATGGCTAGATATCTACCAAAATAATTGCATTTATCATTTTAAAATTTATAAGTATTAGAATTTTAGAAAATTTAAAAAAGTTTACGTAAACATATAATGAATATTGATTGACAATTTTGGTTTTAGTTTTGAATCTATTATATAGATATATTGCTTAATTAATGCGTAATCGGTTGTGTAGGAATAAAGGAAAGTATAATTGTGAAATTGATTTAATAACTTCTGTCACAATCTAAATTTCAAATATATAAAAGAATTATACCATAAATAAAAAATTATATAGAGAAAAGTTGTAAACGAAAATTAAAAAAAAGGAAATAATTGTAATTGTAAACGAAAATTAAAAAAAGAAATTATTGTAAAAATTGGTGATTTTTAAATTTGAAAAAATTAAGCATGCAATTACTTTCTTAAAATAATGCTCTATTATTTTCCTGACAAAAATCAAATATAGAGACCCTAAAAATATGACCTTTGTCCCACACTTATTTTCATTTATTATATATAAATATAATAATAAATAATAGATAATAGATGATGTGAAAAAGTAAAAAAGTGACAGAAATAAAAAATAAGAAAGAAAGTAGTATAAATGGTAAATTCCGTGTTCGTTAAATTTATAGTCAAAAGGGCGTTAGAAAAACTAAGGCTACACGGTATGGGGGTCGTCCCCCTACCGTCCCGGTCCGTCGCCGGGTGCTACACCGGCCCGCCCCCCTCCGTCCCCATCCTTTCCGTCTGAAAATGGACGTTGGCGACGCGCATGTGAAGACAAAATAAGTGGGCCCCAAGTTGAAGATGACCGTTTAAAAAAAATTCAAATTCATAATTAATAATTATAATAACGGCTATATTTTAAATATTCCCCCAATTCACTTTCATTTTTATAAATACTCACCTCTTTTACACATTTTTTCACAACTTTTCACCCACTACAATCTCATATCTCTCTCACATTTTAAAACCCCTCTTCCCTTTTTATAAAAACTCATCTAATTTTATACCATTTTTTACCCGCTAGCACCCCATCTTTCTATAAAAAATTATCATGGATTCACCTTCTTCTATTTCTTCAATTTCTTCCATGTCTTCATCGTCTTCGTCTACGTGGTATTCATCATCTTCGGAAGAGGATGGTATTATGCACAACATGATTATGAACGCGGCTCAGATCTTCATGGCGGGTGATGAAGCGTCGTCCCAACGGCTAACTAGACGAGCAAAATATAACCTAGACCAAGAAGGTATTTTACTTTTTTTTTTCCTTATGTTTTATATAGATTTGAAAATGTATTTTATAATTAATTTCATTTATGTTTCGTTTTAAATTTATAGCCGGCCACGTTAAACTAGTAGCCGATTATTTTGCCGACGAACCCGTATACCCAGCCGATATTTTTCGACGTCGTTTCCACATGAGTCGTCCACTGTTTTTACGCATTGCAGGCGACATGGCCCAGTCTGATCCGTTTTTTACACTGCGAAACGACGCTAGGGGCAAAGGGGTTTCAGTAATTTACAAAAATGTACGTCGGCCATTCGCCAACTGGCATACGGTTACGCACCCGATGCATTAGACGAGTATATACGGATGTCTGATAGAACCGCCCGTCTATGTTTGCACAAGTTTTGCCAATGGGTTGTCAAATTGTATAGCAAGCGATACCTGCGGAAACCGAACGCAAACGACGTTCAAAAATTATATCAAGCACACGAACAGAGACATGGTTTCCCAGGAATGCTCGGGAGCATTGATTGCATGCACTGGCCGTGGCAGAACTGCCCAGTTGCCTGGCAAGGTCAGTATACTAGGGGAGATCATGGACATCCGACTATTATTCTAGAGGCTGTTGCGTCACAGGATCTCTGGATCTGGCATGCTTTTTTTGGTCTACCTGGTTCGCTGAATGACCTTAACATCATATACCAGTCACAGATATTTGACGATGTAGTGGCGGGTACAGGTCCAGACACAAGCTTTACAGTTTCGGGGGTGGAATACAGGCGAGGTTACTACCTAGCCGATGGGATATACCCAACGTACTCGACAATCGTTAAAATTATTCCGCACCCGACAGACGACAAAAGAAAAAAGTTTGCGAAGTATCAAGAGGGTGCGAGAAAAGATATTGAATGGGCTTTTGGTGTTCTACAAAAAAAATGGCACATCATTGAACATCCAGCACGTTCGGCTACACCAAAGCGGTTACGAAACATTATGTACGCTTGTATCATCCTTCATAACATGATAATTGAAGATGAAGGTAGAACGATATGCTAGTACGATGAAAACGCGTCTACTGGAAATTCTGTTCTAGTTAGTGGGGAACAACAAGACTTGAACATGTTCGCTCTACGTAACGAGTACACACATCATAACCTACAAGCGGACTTGGTTGAGCACATCTGGAACAACGCTCAAAACGAACTCGGCGGCATGGAAGACGAAGACTAGTAGCTTACTTTAATATATTAGGATTTGTTTAAGTTTATGTTTTTTTAAGTTTAATTTTTTTAAGTTTTTTTTTTTTTTTAAGTTTATGTAATATTTTTAAATATTATTGAAAATATTGTGTTAGTTTATTTTTTAAATGTTAAAAAAAAGTAGAAGATTAAAAAAAAAACATAAAAATGGTGGGAGGACTATGACTAGGACCATCCTCCCATACCCTCTATTTTTAAATATTAATGAAAATATTGTGTTACCTTGTAGCCTAATGAAATCGATGACAATTGTTTGAATCAACATAATAACTTAATTGATCTACTTTTTCTAATGGCTGGTTATATTCAGAAAAACTACTTAAGCAAGGAGCTCAAGCACAATACAGTACAAAGAAACAAAATAAACTAAGACATTACCAATATCAATTAAAATGAAAAGTTAACGAAACCAAATCTACACCACCTCTCCTAATCCAACTCATGCACTTTGGCTCGGTTTTTTTATCCAAAGAAAAGAGGTTGCTTTGATATCTCCAATCAATCTTGATGTAAAAGATGTTTTATTATTAAAAATCCTATCATTTCGAGCTCTCCACAACAACCAACACTAAACTTTATAAAAGCTCATTTAATACTAATTCCTATTTACAATGACTTGTGGGCTGTGGCTTCACTTTAATCTTATCTATATTGCATAGCAGTCGGTAGATTAATTTAAAAAGAACATACTTCGAATTCGAATTGTGAGGTGTAGTAAGAAAACAAAAGAAATGATGATATTTTAATTTACTGGTTGTTTTTATTTATAAATCGCTGTGATGAAAATGACATAAATCATATAATTTCAAAATTACTACAAGAACAAAAACGTTTCCCATACATACTCAGTAACTCAAGTATGTGTATATATAAAAAAGACAAAATATTTTAAAAATCATAGGTTAAAATATTTTAAAAAGACAAAATGTTTTAAATATTTTAAAGTTCCAACAGCAGTGCTCACATAGGTTAAGTGTCTACCAGGAGACCGTTGCACACTTGAGATAGATGCACCGTTGTTAGATGTTCGGAGGTGTCACACTATGCATAATGCATAAACCTTTAAAAAATCGTTAAAATATAATAATATGCTAAAAACTTAAAGAGGAATTTTTATAATTTTATGATATATTCAATAATGACGTATGTTCCCCTTTGACCCATAAGTAGGTTCCATTTATTGCAAATTTAACAGTGCGTCATCTTAGTCACTGATTTGATTTTATCAAAAATATAGATTCAAATGTATATTCATTCCTTGTTTAGATACTTTATGTGTTTGTTACTACTTTATATAGAAAAAAGTGTAACGTACAATAGGGTTTATCGTACGCTCGTACGATATTGTGAAATCACATGTTATAAAAAGCATGTTGGTATTTTTGATGAAATCGTATGTTTTTTTTGTAGCAATTTCGCATGTTAGTATATATGATGAAATCGCATGTTGGTATATAAAGCAATTTCGTATGTTGGTTTTTTCAGCAAAATCGCATGTTCAAGAGTGAATTCGCACCAGATCGTACGGCTGAGATGATCGCGTACATTTTGTACGATAAGAGCCATTGTACGTTAACCTGCCTCACTTTATATATATATGTATATGTATATAATTTAACCGGTTTCAGCCTGCTAAACATATTTTATAGCTTTTGTTAACATCTATTTCAAACAGTTTTTAATCTCTAAGTCATTGTAAATTCAGCCAACTTTGTTCGCATCATATAACCTTATAAAAACAAGCACAATGCCATAACTTTTGCATAAACCAAGTTCAAATTTAAAGTTTCTTTCTTAAAAATGCACGTTATTCAATCCATTCTCGTAGTTTCTTTTGTGTTTGTTCTTCTTTTTCCAATCGGAAAGACGGAAACAGAAGATGTAGTGGAAGCATTGGTTGATTTCATGCAAAAACTTGGGCCTGGAAGCATGCGAAACACACCAAACTGGGGATGGAATACTACATCAGACCCATGCATAGCTAACTGGCACGGGGTTATGTGTATGTGTGACAGCACCAAGCAGATCGTAAAGAAGATTGTTCTCGAACAGATCAGCTTATCAGGAACCGTTGATTTCGAATCCGTTTGCAAAAAAACTTCCATTCTTTTACTTAGCCTGAAATACAACAACCTTACAGGAAGCTTACCACAACAAATATCATACTGCAAAAGACTTCGGCTTTTGTATCTAAATGGGAATCACTTTTCTGGTGATCTTCCAGGTTCTTTAAGCGGTTTGACTGATTTAGTAAGAATCGATATATCCAACAACGAGCTTAGTGGTGAGTTGCCAGATGTGTCAAGAAACACGCGCTTGTTAGTCTTTTTGGCTCAGAACAATCATTTTACTGGGCAGGTGCCAGACTTTAATTATCACCAACTTGAAAATTTTGATGTCTCGAATAATGATTTGAGTGGTCGAATTCCAGATGACACTGGTAGTTTTGGCGCCAAAAGCTTTGCGGGTAACCCTCGGTTGTGTGGGAAAGTGTTGTCGAAACCATGCCCTTAGAAATAGAAATTGAGTTAGTTGCATCGTTGTTACATGTTTGGACTTGTCATTATGCTCACAACGCATACTCAAACTAAAGAGAATAATTTTTTACATGTTTGGATTTGTCATTAGCACCCAATTCTCGTAAACTCAGTCTCTGATATCAACTCGTCGCACTCGAATTCCTTGTGTGCGACTTTGTTGGATTTACACAACTTTTACCCTTCTTTAATATTTTCATTATATCAAGATTCCTTACTGCTTTCAACTTACTTGCTCAATGTTATAAAGTTATTCTTTGAGCAGTTAACACAACTCCCAATTGCTTTCCACTTGTAACAATGAACCCATTAACTCATGGCAGGCTCCAAAATGCCACTACAAGTGAGCATCACCCATTACTGCAATAGAACTCAAACCAAGCTCTTCTCTTGATGAGAATTGTCAACCCGTTTACTCTATCCATCATTATCTCTTCGCTTTTAAGACGTTATATAATCGTAGCATCTCATAATCAATTTGGTATACTAACACTATTGGTTTAGGTTCTCGGATTACCATTAATTATAACATATATAAGGTTTAGGTTTCTGTAAAATGACATTTTTCGTAAGAATGTGAGAAGACATAGAAATTGACATGTAGGCATCATGTTTTGGACTTAGACATGATGCTTTGGGTTATTTTGGCAAGAAAAACACCAAACATAACAATTTAAGACATAATACAATGAATTATAGCTTAAAACTTAAAACACAATGCGAAGAACGTTAAGTAGGGTGTTTTAAGTGTTAAGCAATGTGTTTTAGTTGTTTTTTAAATTAATTTCATGCCTATAATACATTGCATTGTGTTTTAAATTGTTATATGTTTGGTGTTTTTCTTGCCAAAACAACCCAAAACATGATGCTTAAATCCAAAACATGATGCTTACATGTCAATATCTATATCTTCTTATACTTCTTACGAAAAATATCCTTTTATAGGAATCTCAATCTTGAGGACTTTATTTAAAAATTTACATTCTATTTCAAACATATATCATAATGTTTCTCAAATTATTTTAAATGATTTAGACATCTTAGAGTAGTTAAACAAAGAAACTAAACCAACAGTAAACATATATTTGATTTATTAATCACCACAACCACTTTCTCCTTCAAAAATCTGTTGTAGCTAGGGGCGAAAAGAGAGGGAGGTTAAGAGGCTCTGTTGACCCTTACTATAGCGATTTATTTTTCTAGATAAAAACATCATTTGGACCCTCTACTTGTAGCCTTAGAGAAGAGAGCTTTATCCGAGTAAACAAGTTCTAGTTCCACCACTATAGCGAGGTTATGTTCTTCTACGACTCAAGCTAACACTTGAACGAACGCCAACCCAGCAACCCTCTATATCATCGAAGACCATCACAGATATTTACAAAAACCACACCACAATGTAGCATCACAATTCACAATCACTACCACTTGAAAAGCCGGCATAAATATATATTATTCACCACTCACTAGTTACAGCCGGCCAAACATATTTTGTAGCTTCTGTTAACATCTATTTCAAACAGTTTTTAATCACCCCTCATTGTAAACTTACAGCTTTTACTTGTTAATGACATCTCATCATTGTAAAGTCAGCCAACTGTGTTTGCATCATATAACCTCATTAAAACAAGCACAATGTCATTTCATGCATAAACCATGTTCAAATTTAAAGTCTCTTTCTTAAACATGCGCGGTATTCAATCCGTTCTTGTGGTTTCTTTTGTGTTTGTTCTTCTTTTTCCAATCGGAAAGGCGGAAACAGAAGATGTAGTGGAAGCATTGGTTGATTTCATGGAAAAACTTGGGCCTGGAAGCATTCAAAACACACCAAACTGGGGTTGGAATGTTTCATCAGACCCATGCACAGATCACTGGTATGGTGTTAGGTGTGACAGCACCAACCAAACAGTTCAAAAAATTGTTCTGGAACAGATCAGCTTATCAGGAACCGTTGATTTCGAATCCGTTTGCAAAGAAACTTCACTTCTGTTACTTAGCCTGAAGTACAACAATCTTACAGGAAGCTTACCACAAGAAATATCAAACTGCAAAAGACTTCGGCTTTTGTATCTAAATGGGAATCACTTTTCTGGTGATCTTCCGGGTTCGTTGACCGGTTTGACCGATTTGGTAAGGATTGATATATCTAACAACCAGCTCAGTGGTGAGTTGCCTGATATGTCAAGAAACATGGGCCTGAAAACCTTTTTGGCCCAAAACAATCATTTTACTGGGCAGCTGCCAAACTTCAATTATCACCAACTTGAAGTTTTTGATGTGTCAAATAACGATTTGACTGGTCGAGTTCCGGATGATACGGATCGTTTTGGGGCGAAAAGCTTTGCAGGTAACCCGCGGTTATGTGGGAAAGAGCTGCCGAATGCGTGTTTGTCAAACAAGAAAAAAAAAGACACACATGTATTTCTTATGTATTCCGGATTGGCGATTCTTGGTTTGATTGTTCTTGTTTTGATTGGTCTTGTGATCCTCAAGAAGAGGCAGAATCTTGAGGATGTCAATTTTGGCACAATGAAAAAAGGAGATAAAAGTATAAAAGATAATGGTGGTTCAAGTGAGTCAAAGGTTGGTCAAAGCAGGTCGGAGTTCTCGATAACTTCAGCTGAAAATGGTGTAGTTTCGGGTTCGCTTGTTCTTTTGAGCCCGGTGGAAGCGGTTAATGG